>PISX010025958.1:0-25318 GCA_004024625.1 Mellivora capensis | reverse complement strand
AGAATAGGTTCAGTCAATTCTAGGGGCTCCTCTCTTACGCCAGAGCAGAGGCGAGATGGGGTGGGGGGTGCTGGGGGGTTGGCTGTCGCTGCAAATGCCGGTAGAGGCTGTCTGTATGCCTGTGCTTGTGGAGGTCTCTCCCTGCCGCCCAGCCTCTCGGTATTCCTCCGCTGTGCCTTCTCAGCGGACACCTTCATCTTTTTCCCCTTCCGAACTGTGAATGCTCCATCTTCCTAAGCCTGGGATAGGATGTAAGGAGGAGAGGAGGTGCAGCCTTGGGCATCTTGGGTGGGAGCTGAGGCTCAGTCACCCAGCTGTAACAAGAAGGGGAGCTCCAGCCCACCCCCCACTCCCGTCTTACCCCCACCTCCCCGGTCTGTGGATGTTTTAACTGCTTCTTAATGACCTTGTCACCTGGGCTAGGGAGGGTTGGGGAATGCGGGTGACTCCCAAAGTCAGGGATTTTGATTGTGGTTGGGAGCTTCTGGACCCCCTCCTTAACGTCCAGAAGGGAAGCCTTTGCTCGGGAGCCCCCCTCCCCCGTTCTGCAGAAAATTTCCTGGGCCCATTTTTTTCCGGTCAGGTGGAGCCAGCCAACCTTAAAGGGCCGTGTAACCCTGAATCTTGTCTCCTATAACCTCCACCTCTTCAAGTCCTGTCTCTCTCCCACAGGCTTAGCCACCCTGTGCTGCTTTGGGGGCTAAAAATAGCACCACTTCCTCACCAACTGGAAGAAGAATTTGTCTTCTTTCTCTCCCTTCTGACCTCCTGGGCTCACTGGCCCTGGGGGAGCTGGCTGTTGAGCCATCATATCCGGCTGTGGCTCTGGGGGCCTTGTCTACCTACCCTCCGTGTACCTTCTCAGGGGTAACTAGTGTTGACAAACACAGGATGTGGCTCCTGGTGGGTCCATCTGTCTCCTTCAGGGTTTGGGGGTTGGGGGAGATCCTAGGTGGGAATGAAAGGAGACGAAAGCAAATGGACATGCAGTGAGGGGACTCCACATTTCCCTCTCTTGCATGGGGGATGGTTGGGGCCTTGAATCACAAAGAAAAGAAGGTGACCTAGGGGTCACTGGTTTTGGTCATTGTGGTCCACTGCTCTCATCAGGCCCAAGGGGCTAAGGCCCTGCTTGTCAGTGCTTCTCTCTGAGCCACGTAGCGTGACTTACCCCCTTCTACCCGGACTTCTGTATGCGTGCGTGTGTGACATTTAAGGAAGGCCCTAGATGGGTAGGAGCAGGAGGCAGGATATTTTTAGGGGAATGTTCTCTGATCAGAATCTCATCCTGCTTCCTCTGTTTCTGTGAAGGAAAGGGGTTTCTCCTGTGCTTCCCTCTGGAGGATGTCTTTTTTGGGGGGAGGCCCAAGGCCCCCTTCATTCTCTCCTGGCCTCCTACGCAGTGCGGTATTTGTGGACTCCTTTTTCCTTGACTCCTAGAGGAGGAGGAGAAAGGATTAAGGGGGATTAGAAAGGGAGGCCCTGGAGAAAAGAGTCACAGCTATGGACATTAGACCCCCATGTTCAAAAGTATGGATCTGATCAGCCATTTCTATTCCTGCCCACACCAGGGAAGGGGCCCATGGATGATGTCCTGAGGGAAAGTGGCAGCAGCCAGACATTGCCTCTTCTCCATGACCTCAGGTTCCAGGTCTCCCCTTTTTTGAGTCTTCCCTTGTTTGTCTGGAGAGAGACAGTGTGGGCCCATCTGCTGGAATTAATTTGAACACAGAGGGGTCTTTGGACTCTGTTTTGGGAGGATATGGGACAACAACCTTCAAGTACAACCTCCAGTTCTTCCCTTGCTGCTTCCTGTTTCCTTCACATTTTTTTTTTCAATCTAGTAGGAAGGAGGGAAACTAATATTTGTAGAATACCTGCTATGAGGTTGAATTCTCTTGTGGACTCAGAAAAATAAAATTATCCCCAGTTTAAATATAAGGACACTGAGGTTGAGGGAAATTAAATAATTTTCCCAAGAGCAGTCAGTAAAGTAAATGGCAGAGCTGGGATTTCAGCTTAGGTCATATAACTGTCGTGTGCTTTGCCCCAAACCAGCTTTCTCCATGAACATTCAGAGGTGGCTTTTGTCCTGGGGTCTCATGAGGGAGTGGAGAGGATCTCACCATGTTATCATCATTGCAAGGAGTAATGACTAGTATTTATTCATCACTTTGTATGTGCTGGGTACTATTGTAAGGAACTTATACATATTGTGTCATTTAATCCTTCCTTTCCCCTTCTTAAGGAAGAGGAAACTGAGGCTTGGGTGTTCAGAGTCATGCCTGAGGTCACTTAACTAGTAAGTGCTGAAGCAAAAAGTCAAACCTAAGTGTCTCCAACTCTGGAACCCATGTTTTACCCACTGAGAAGACCCCTCCTTGTGAGGCCTGCAAACATGGAACTTGAGGGGAGGAGCGCGGAAGCCTCACTTCAGGTGGCTGAAGTCAATAGTTGGGAGGACTTGGTCCCTATACACATTCTTTCCAAGCTCTGTGCCAGGTAAGAAAGCCAGAGCAGACTAGAATAGAGAATTCTGGTTTCCCATATTTCCTGTTTTGCTCTTTGCAGGTCGGTGGTAAAGCAAGGAATCTGATCTTTATGTGGGACAGGGGATCAGGAGGAGGGCTCTAGGTGACCCTGACTCTAGAGAAATCTCATAGGGCTGATCTCCAAGGTCAGAGAAAGGGTCTGTGAATGGTCCACAGTTGGTCCAGGAAATCACCCCTTTTTACTGAGCGTGAGCTTGAAGCAAGGAGACCATCTGTAATACACGGCCCCAGAGGGGCTCTGAGTTGACGGGAGCTCTATTTTGGCCTTCTTTACCATCTTAGGCTTCACAACCTCCTTTTCCCCCCCTTTTTATATTTTCTAGATCTCCCGAAGCTTCTAGAAGAAAAGTAGGCGGACTTTCCTGAGTTATCCTGGCTCTTCGTCTTAGCCCCCACAACCTGGCTCCCCCCTCCTTTCCTATTCCCCTGCTCCCCATTTCCCTTCCCCATGTATCCAACTGAATTGGCCAGCACTCCTCACCCTCTTTTCCCCTCCTAGACTTTCCTATTTTCTCATTCCGTGGCTAGAGGTATTTGAACACACTTCATCTAAGTACCTGGAGGAAGGAGGCTTTCTGACTTCACAAATCCTTGAACAAAATCTGAATAAGGAGCAGGGAGTGGAGGAGGTATAGTGAAGCATTCCCAAAGACATCATGGAAGAAGGCTTCAGAGACCGGGCGGCTTTCATCCGTGGGGCCAAAGACATTGCCAAGGAAGTCAAGAAGCATGCAGCCAAGAAGGTGGTGAAGGGCCTGGACAGAGTCCAGGATGAATATTCCCGTAGATCCTACTCCCGCTTTGAGGAGGAGGACGATGACGATGACTTTCCTGCCCCTGCTGATGGCTATTACCGTGGGGAAGGGGCCCAGGACGAGGAGGAAGGTGGCGCGTCCAGTGATGCCACTGAGGGCCACGATGAGGATGATGAGATCTACGAGGGGGAATATCAGGGCATCCCCCGGGCAGAGTCTGGGGGCAAAGGCGAGCGGATGGCAGATGGGGCTCCCCTGGCTGGAGGGCGGGGGGGCTTGGGTGACGGGGAGGGCCCCCCTGGCGGCCGGGGGGAGGCGCAACGGCGGAAAGAACGGGAAGAACTAGCTCAGCAGTATGAAGCCATCCTCCGGGAGTGTGGCCATGGCCGCTTCCAGTGGACACTCTATTTCGTGCTGGGGCTGGCGCTGATGGCTGATGGTGTCGAAGTCTTTGTCGTGGGCTTTGTGCTGCCCAGCGCTGAAAAAGACATGTGCCTGTCAGACTCCAACAAAGGCATGCTAGGTAAGACACACTGGGGAGGCACTCCAGCCCTGTCCTGCCCCAAACTCTAGAAACACCTCTGGTCGTGGGAACCCCTGTCCTTGCCACTGGGCTCCTAGGACCCAGGTCCCAAGATGTCCCCAGAGGGCTTGGAGTTCCTCTGCACACTCTCCCCTCACACACCCTCCTCTTGAGGCTGGGTCACAGTGAGCTCATTTGTGCTGGGCTGGGGCTTGGGTGGTGGTCTGCTTAGTTCTCCAGGAGGTGGCCATGTTTCTTTGGACACTTCCCTTTTGTCAGCTTGACCCTTTCCCTGATCTGGGAAACAAGAAATCAGTGTCTAAACTTCCTAGTTTAGGTGGGAAATCAGTTTAGGCTGACTAAGATAGGGGAACAATCCTAGGCCCGTCTTCAACCAGAGAAGATGGGCCACACTTGCTCTTGGCCAGCCTTGGGAGTGTTCAAGGGCCAGTGAGTGGTCCCTAATGGCCCTTCCTGAGGGCCCTTGAGGGAGGCCCTGAGGGAGGAAACTCCCTAGACTCACCCACAAAGGATTTCTCGTTCTTGCCCTGCTCCCAAGTTGCCGTGAGACCTTGGGCAGATCCCCACTCCTTGGGGCTTGGCTGAAGCATGGCTAAAATGCAGAGTTTGGAGTAGATGATTTTTAAGATCAGTTCCAACTCCGAATATAGGAAGGAAGTAAGAAACAGGAGAGTTTTAGGTCCAGAAGCCCTGGAGCTAGGAGGAGTAAAGGACAGGGTCTGTCTGGGGGATTTCATGGGGGGGACAGAAGGAATGGAGCTGCTTTCCCAGGTACACGAGAGACCCCTCCTGCTGCTTTGAGGGCATCAAGGCTGGGAGGGGAGAGGTGACCCTAGGAGGGTTTGGGAGTCTGGGACAATCCATTGCTCCTTCCAGGCAAGCCAGAGATGGGGATGGTGTGTGTGTGTGAGAGAGGGACAGAGGGACAGAGACAGAGAACAAGAGCTGAGAGCAAGCAAGAGAGAGCAGGGGTTGGGGGGAGAGAAAGAGAGAATTCTTGGGGTCTCCCATGCCTGCCTTCCTGCCTTTGAATCCCTGGCCTGCAGGGATGGCCTTCCGTCTTTGCTCATATTTCACCTTCTCTTACTTGCTCTCATCTCTGGGCAGACTTAGCTATTCTAGAAGTCCTCCAGCTCCTTGATCCATTCTGCTGCAGCTCTAGCTCACTTAATGCTCACAAAGTGCGAGAAAGGAAGCATGTCCTCTCATACCCCTGCTGCCTCTGTTTCCCTCCTTCAGGCCTTATAGTCTACCTGGGCATGATGGTGGGAGCCTTCCTCTGGGGAGGTCTGGCTGATCGGCTGGGCCGGAGGCAGTGTCTGCTCATCTCACTCTCGGTCAACAGCGTCTTCGCCTTTTTCTCATCTTTCGTCCAGGGTTATGGCACTTTCCTCTTCTGCCGCCTCCTTTCTGGGGTTGGGTGAGTGGCCACTTCCCAAGCCCCTGGAGGAGTCCTGAAGGAGGACCGTCCATGGTCGCTGTTGTATTTCTAGAGCCCAACACAGTGCCGGCATACCAGATGTCCCTCCAATCTGTATGCGTTGAATGAATTCCTTTCTCCTACCCACTTCACGCCAGCTTCCCCCTGTCCAGGACCCATCTACCACCTGTCCAGAACACCATTCCTTGTCTGGTCCACTCCTCAGGCTGCCACCCACCCTCTAGTTCCATTCTGAGACTGGGTCCGCAAAGAGGCCTGGTGGGTCTCAGCCTTGGCCCTGGGTGCCTGCAAACCCGAGTTATTCCCTTTCCCGTTGACATATTTCCTGCATTTGACACAAGACCTTGCTAACACCCATAGCGGCCAGAACTTGGAAGCCTTGACCCATCACACTCCCACACTCCCACACTACCAGCATGCGTTCATTGCCCCGGCCGCAAGGTGCTCAGGGATGCAGAGTGCTGGGGCAAGGGATCAGGAACGGGCCATTTTCTAATGCTCAGTTCTTGCGATGCCCTCCAGGATTGGAGGGTCCATCCCCATTGTCTTCTCCTATTTCTCGGAGTTTCTGGCCCAGGAGAAACGTGGGGAGCATTTGAGCTGGCTCTGCATGTTTTGGATGATTGGTGGAGTGTATGCCGCTGCCATGGCCTGGGCCATCATCCCCCACTATGGTGAGCAGCCCCCAGGGAACGTGCCCCAGTGTCTCCCTCTTCGCCCGGGTGCCTGGTGGTGGGAGCCCCCTCCCCCCCAGCCTCGGACCTCTCGGCTGATGCCGACTTGTCCCTGCCAGGGTGGAGCTTTCAGATGGGGTCCGCTTACCAGTTCCACAGCTGGAGGGTGTTTGTGCTTGTTTGCGCCTTCCCTTCCGTGTTTGCCATCGGCGCGCTGACCACGCAGCCCGAGAGCCCCCGCTTCTTCCTGGAGGTGAGTGGGGCGGGGGCTGGGCTGGGGGAGGGGAGGCAGGGGGTTCTGTGTTCAAGCAGTCACGGTGGGTTTGGTTTGGAGGACCCTTGCAGGGTCCATACTTCTGGGGACTTTGGCTTGCTTCCTTTGTCTGGTGCTGTATCTCTGTAGGGGGTGGTCTCTGTGCACGGAGAAACGAGGGTACCTGCAGGAGTGGGGTACCTCCAGGTACCCAGGAGTGGCTTAAGATGTTGTGGGCAGGGGGCCTGGTCCCGACTTTAGAGTTCAAGAGATGTTCCCCTCCTCTACTTCTTCCCTCTCCAAGTAGATCTTGGTCCAGCAGGGTTAGGAAGCCGCTCTTCCTCTGACCGTCTCCTTGCCCTTGTCAATTCCCTTGTTTTCACTTCTCTTTTCATTATCCCTATGGATCCCTAGGACCCGTAGTTGTATCTGTCTCCTGGACTCCGCCTACTATGCCCCAAGTCCGATTATATTTTGCCGTATCCCTTCTTGGGCCTCATTCAGAGCAGGTGATGTTCGTGCCCAGAGGTCGGAGGTAGTGGGGGGAGACTTTTTGTATCTTGGGACTAGAGAAGCCACAGGGAGGGGGCCTATTGCCCTGGCTCAGGCAGGAACTAACCCAGATATGGGAACTGTGTCTGTGGCTCTAGAACGGGAAGCATGATGAGGCCTGGATGGTGCTGAAGCAGGTTCATGACACCAACATGCGAGCCAAGGGCCATCCTGAGCGAGTCTTCTCTGTAAGCCACAGCCCTCCCCGCAATCCTCCATAGCTCTCCGGTCCCAGCCCCACCAGCCCCTCTCTGGATACCACCCCCTACCTTCCCTGACCTATCCAACCATACCCCACACCCTCCCTCGATGTTATCTCTCGGGGTATCGTGGCACATCTGTCCCCCGCCCCCTGCTTGCATTTTGCTACCGGAGGAGAAACCGAGGCACCAGAATGGGGTTGGGAAATACAGACTATATGATGGCTAATCCCCTCTCTTGACCCCAGGTAACCCACATTAAGACGATTCATCAGGAGGATGAGTTGATCGAAATCCAGTCAGACACAGGGACTTGGTACCAGCGCTGGGGGGTCCGGGCCCTGAGCCTGGGGGGGCAGGTAACGAGGGATGGTTCTGTGAAGAGAGAGAAGGGAGCGGGAGAGGTGGAGATAAAGGCAGGGCTGGAGCCTGTGTGTGGGGATGGTGGGTGACGTGAAGGGAAGGGGTTGAGTTGGAGAAGAGGGGCCCTGGGGGTACTACAAGTTAGTGCAGCCTCTGTCTGACTGTTCTGTGCCACCTAGGTTTGGGGCAATTTCCTCTCCTGTTTTGGTCCTGAATATCGACGCATCACACTGATGATGATGGGCGTGTGGTTCACCATGTCATTCAGGTGAGGGGGTGTGTGGGGGCGGTGGGGGTCAGAGTCCTGAAGACCAGATGGAGGCTAGACAGGCTGCAGGGGGTGGGGTGGGGTGGGGAGACTGTTCCAGGCCAAGGGCAGAGCAGATGCATGGAAGATAAGAGTGCGGCGGGTGAGTAGACCAATGTGAAGTCCCCCCTGGACCCTCGACAGTCGGTGGAGGGAGGAGGGGTAAGGGATGAGGCTGGAGAGGTGAGCAAGGTCCTGACTCTTTCCCCCCTCATTTCTGGACCCTCCGGTCCTAATCCTGAGCCTTGTCTGATTCCATCGTCCTTGACTCTCCAGCTACTACGGCCTGACTGTCTGGTTTCCTGACATGATCCGCCATCTCCAGGCGGTGGACTACGCAGCCCGGACCAAGTTGTTCTCTGGGGAGCGTGTGGAGCACGTGACCTTTAATTTCACGTTGGAGAATCAGATCCACCGCGGGGGACAGTACTTCAATGACAAGTACGTGGGGAGCTTTCCATGTCACTCTGTCCCTGTCCTTTCTACCTCTTGTATGAGCCTGGGAGTTCAGAGACAGGATGTTTGGGGGGTAAATACCTGGGGTTTCTCCTCACTTCCAAGGAATGAGTCTTGGAGGAGGGTATGAGGATGAGGGGAAAGTATGTCTCATCATCCTGGCCTTCCAGGTTCATCGGGCTGCGTCTGAAGTCAGTGTCCTTTGAGGATTCCTTGTTTGAGGAGTGTTATTTCGAGGATGTCACTTCGAGCAACACATTCTTCCGCAACTGCACGTTCATCAACACTGTATTCTATAACACTGGTAAGGTGGCGTGGCCGGTGACTGTCAGACCAAAGGGCTGGGTGGACCCTGAAGCGGGGAGAAGGAGTCTTGCTCATTCCCAAGCTCAGGGTTTACAAGCTGAGATCTGTAGGGCCCTGCAGGAAGGTGGTACGCAGGCCTGTGAGCTACTACCAAGAATTCCAAAAATCGAATGGAAATGGAACATTCTCTGCAATAGTTTTAAGACTACCTGGCAAAAACATCAAAGTTCTTCGCCTTTGAGCTGGAATTCAAGTAACCGTGTGATGTTATGAATGCACTTTTGAAGAGGGCAAAACTCATTCCAACAGGGTCTTCAGGGAAAAAAATCATAAAGGGGATATTTGGTGGGTAAAAGTTTGGAAATCATTGCATTAGTCCAGTGCCAGTTTTTTTTTTTGTTTGTTTGTTTTTTTTAAGATTTTATTTATTTATTTGCGGGGGCATCTGGGTGGCTCAGTGGGTTAAAGCCTCTGCCTTCGGCTCAGGTCATGGTCTCAGGGTCCTGGGATCAAGCCCCGTGTCCAGCTCTCTGCTCAGCAGGGAGCCTGCTTCTCCCCCTCTTTCTCTGCCTGCCTCTCTGCCTACCTATGATATCTCTCTCTGTGTGTCAAATAAATAATAAATAATAAATAAAATCTTTTAAAAAAAGATTTTATTTATTTATTTGAAAGAGAGAGAATGAGAGAAAGAGCATGAGTGGGGGGAGGGGCACAGGGAGAAGCAGACACCCTGCTGAGCAGGGAGCAGGATGTGGGACTCCGTCCTGGGACTCCAGGATCATGATCTGAGCCCAGGGCAATTGCTTAACCAACTGAGCCACCCTGGCGCCCTGTTTTGTTTTTATTTTTGTTTTGTTTTTAAAGACTTATTTATTTGAGGGGTGGGGTGGGGAGGGGCAGAGGGAGAGAGAAGGAAAGAGCCTCAAGCAGAGTTCCTGCTAAGCAGGGAGCACCACCAAGGGCTCGACCCCACTACCCTGAAATCACCACCTGAGTGGGAATCAAGGGTCGGCTGCTTAACTCAGTGAGCCCCCACAGGCACCCCACATTAGTCCAGTTTTTAAAACAGTGATTCTCAAACATGAACTGCTGCTTTGTCAGCTAGACTGAGGATCCCACCTCTAATGGAGTACTGGGTAAGTTTTTCCCACCTTGCAAGGAAAAATAATGGAAAGGACTTCGAATGATTTTTAATATCTGGCTCAGGAATTTTTCCTAGACCCACAGCACCACTACTGCTTATAGTCAGCTAGGGCAGACAAAAGGAATGAATAAGAAGCAAAGATTATTAGTGAGATAACTTGGAAGCAGCCGGTTCCACTGTTCCGTTTCATAGACTGTGGTCATTTCCTGCACCATAGGAACAATCCTGGTTGCCAGGGTGCTCTCATTTGATATTTTATAATGAATGCCCTGAGCAAGTTTGAGAGCCCTGCCCCCCACTGTCCCCTCCCCCCACCCCACTAACCCCACAAAGGCAGCGCCTTGAACCTCCCTCTCACATTTCGCTGACCACCTGCCTTCCTTGGTCTTGGCCCCCAGACCTGTTTGAGTACAAGTTTGTGAACAGCCGTCTGGTGAACAGCACGTTCCTGCACAACAAGGAGGGCTGCCCGCTGGACGTGACAGGGACTGGCGAAGGCGCCTACATGGTGTACTTTGTCAGCTTCTTGGGGACGCTGGCTGTGCTTCCCGGGAACATCGTGTCCGCCCTGCTTATGGACAAGATTGGCAGGCTCCGGATGCTTGGTAAGGGGGCGGGTGGGTGGTAGTGTGTCAGAACTGACTCCGGGGCCGGGGAGCAGGGCGAGGCTGTCAACACGCTTCTCCCCCGATTCTGAAGGAAAAGCTTAGCCAGAGAAGGTTCTCTCTCTCTTGTCTTCTGTTTAGGTCTTGGCTGCGAGATGGGGTGGGGCCTGGCGTGGAAGCTTCTCTGGGGGGTAAAGGAGGTAGGCAGAATAGCGAGCACGCAGGCTTGGAGGCTATGGGTTTTGAATCTCAGCTCTGCCACCTACCTTGGAAAAGTTACCTCACCTCCCTGAGCCCAGGCGTCTTGTCTGCAAAATGGGGGTGATGACAATACCCGCCTGACACATTAAATCAATGCATGTAAAGATCAGGCTCCCTGGCCCATAGCTGTCATTGAAGAGATGGTTGTTACTGACATTACTAGTAAAAAGAGAATTATAAGGGAGGTTGGGGATGAGGGAGGAGCCTTCGTTTTGAGTCCTTTGGGAAGAAGCGTCTCATCCTGGGCTACCCTCAAGCCTGGTTGATGGCATGGGGTGGGTCGTGGATGGGCATCACTGTGGCTGGGTTCATGTTCCCTCCTTTCCTGGCTCCAGCTGGCTCCAGCGTGATGTCCTGTGTCTCCTGCTTCTT
The DNA here is from genome assembly GCA_004024625.1 of Mellivora capensis. Lineage (NCBI taxonomy): Eukaryota > Metazoa > Chordata > Mammalia > Carnivora > Mustelidae > Mellivora > Mellivora capensis. Next base: position 14,533 of record PISX010025958.1, on the reverse strand, counting down.
CCTGTCTTTTGGGAACAGCGAGTCAGCCATGATCGCCCTGCTCTGCCTTTTTGGGGGGGTCAGCATTGCATCCTGGAATGCGCTGGACGTGTTGACCGTTGAACTCTACCCCTCGGACAAGAGGTAGTTGGAGTGTCATGGGGGCAGGGCCGCAGGTTTTTGGGGAGGTGGGATAAGGAAGTGGGCTGAATAGGAGATCATCTTTAGGGTTAGAAGGACGCACATTCCCATGGAGTTTCTCCTCTAAGGGCTGGTAACTTTAGTATTCGCTCCTTGAAGTCTTAGCTATTAACCAAATTTTTTGGTCTTCTTTTCATCTTGCCTCCCAATCTCTATTCCCTGATGTCCATGCCTCACCTCTCCTATCCTTCCATCCTTCCTCTCCTTCTCGGACACCACCTGCCATCTCTCCTTTGCCCTCCCACCTACTTGCCCATCCCCCACAAACCCTCCCGTGCCTCTTCCTTATCTCCTCTTCCGACTGCCTTGGGGACTCCGAGCAGGACCACAGCTTTTGGCTTCCTGAACGCCCTCTGTAAACTGGCGGCTGTGCTGGGGATCAGCATCTTCACATCCTTTGTAGGAATCACCAAGGCTGCCCCCATCCTGTTTGCCTCGGCTGCGCTTGCCCTCGGGAGCTCTCTGGCCCTGAAGTTGCCTGAGACCCGGGGGCAGGTGCTGCAGTGAGAGGGCCGCCGGGCTTTCGAGGGTGGCAGGCACACTGTGAGGCCAACGGCTCCTTCTCCCTCCCTGCCCTGCCATCCCGGCCCGAGCAGCCTCACTATCCACTCCCCTGTGTTCCGTGTCTTAGCCGTGTGTTTGTGTGCGTGTGCACGTGCGCGTGTGCATGTGTGTGACCCCATGGGCAGGAACTACAGGGAAGGCCCTTTCATTCCCATTTGGGGATGCAGCTCTCCTCCCCACCTCCTACCCCCCGTTGACTTTGCACAGGAGAAGGCTCGGGCTCCCCCTTCTCCCCCAGTGTTAGTGAGGGGTCCTAGCTCTTCCCGGCTCTAGGGGGTCCAGAACAGGCCTCCTGCCCTCCCCCTCATCCCCTCTACCTGGGCCCTGGTGAAACCGTGGGCATGTGGTTGCCCTGGGGGCTGGGGCTCCGTGTAGTCTATGGACCAAAAGAACTTCTTAGAGTTGGAGGGGCCCCAGGTGCCCTCTCACAATTGTCAGATGCTGGGGGAGTAGCAATAAACCTCAGCCCCCTGGCCTCCACTCCCCTCCCCAATTTGGGCTACAAGTAAGGAGCCTGAGTTTTATGAAATTAGCTGATTCTTATTTGTTTATATATTGTTCTGAGGCAGCTCAGCAGGACTGTGTGTATGTGTGAATGTGTGTGTAACACTTCACGTATGTGTGTGTATGTGCCGTGGGGCGGGGTGTCACTGTCCTAAGATATAAGCCAAGGGTGATCTCCGTGGATACACACACTACCTGCCTCCCATAGTCCCTCCCCTAATCTTGTTTCTGGGCCAGGCCTGGGAGGGAGGAGCCCCAGGCCAGGCTAGAATGAGTCCTGCAGTCTAGCCGGACCAAGGGCACCTGACGAGGTCCATCTCCTCGCCTCCTCTCAAGAAGCACAGGCCTCTGGAGTGAGAGGCTCTACCCACAATAGCACAGACAGGGACAGCACAGCTGCCCTCCTACCCCCCACCTGTCCCCTCACAGGCAGGGTAGCAGGGGAGGGAAAGAAACCAGGCATGGGGTCAAACCAGCAGATCAAAAAGCACAAGGAGCTGGGGCAGGGGCAGAAAGCAGGGGCCCTCCCAGCAACTCCTCTGAAGCGGGAAGAGGTTGGGCAATAAGCCAGGGACCCCCTAGTGTGGGACCAGAAGCCTCAGTTTCCCCATTTCACCCTTTCTACATGATAGTCCCGGTAAGTTAAGCTGCCCTTGTCTCACCCCACTGTGTGGCTGCTTTCTTTGGTGCCCTCCTGCCCCCCCTCCCCCCACTGTAGCTGTGACGTGTTGTAGTTTTTAGCTGTTTGTAAAATGTTAAAAAAAAAAGTTAAAAGGAAAAAAATGAAAACAACAAAAAAAGAAAATCCAAATTTACCCTCTTCGTGCTGCGTCTGGTGCCCCCACCCTGTGGTCACTCCCCCCATTTTGTAACACTGAACCAGGTGGGGACTGTTTAACTCTTTGCTGTCTGTGCTCAAAGGACCGCCTTCTCCAGTGCCCAGTGTACAAGTGTGTACCCCCTTTCCTTACCCTTCATTTGCTGGACGCAGCCTTCTCCCTTGTGCCCTCTGAAGGGACCCATCCATCTCTCCTGCTCTCCTGGGGAACCCCCCTAAACTCAACTTTGTTGATGTGAAAAATGAAATGAAAAATACTGATGAAAAATAAAAAGGAAATAAATCCTTAAAATCCCAAATGGCAATGTCTGCGCTCTGTTCTAATCAAGCCATTTTCTGATTCTTTTTTTATGGTGGCTCTCTAATAAAACTCCATCCTTTCCATGCCTACAGCTGACCTTGAAGTCAGGGTCCCACCTTCCCTCTTGGTTGATCTCTGTGCCTCTCATCTCCTATGCCAATTCACTTACACATCACTGCCAGATCACTCTGCCCCAGAATGCTCTGTGGTATGCCCTTCCTCAACTCAGTGACTTCCTATTGTCCAACCAGATGCAGTCTAAACTATAGCTCAAAATGATCAAGATTTATGTTCATCTTGGGAGGCCTGAGTGGCTCAGTTGGTTAAGTGACTGCCTTTGGCTCAGGTTATGATCCCAGCGTCCTGGGATCGAGTCCCACATCGGACTCCTTGCTCAGCAGGGAGTGTGCTTCTCCCTCTGCCTGCCACTCTGCCTGCCTGTGCTCTCTCTGACAAATAAATAAATAAAATCTTTAAAAAAAAAAAAGATTTATGTTCATCTTTTTCTTTAGTATCTAGAGTCTATTGCCACATTGAGGTCATTAAAGTTGTTAATCTGGGCATCACTTCAGCCCCCCTCAGAAATACAACTTTAAAAGGCTCATAAGGAAAAGGACTATATATAAAGTTTTCTCCTTCTATATTCATTTTTTGTATTATCATCTTTGCTGCCTTAGTGTGTTTTGGTTTTTGTTTTGTTAAGGATTTTTCTGAGAAAAAGGCAAATCCTTTTGGAAATGGACAGGTTGATAGAAAGCCAAACATTTCCCTGGTATGAAATTCAAATGTATTTGTAACTCCAGTCTTGTCCAATCAAGTCACTGTCTCCTACAGCTTCTCTGCCTTTGCTTGAGCTCTTCCCCCTACTTGTAACATCTTTCCTCTCCTTTCGGGTTTAATTCGGCTTTCCTTTAAAGATCCAATTAGGTCACTCCCCCCAGGGAAGCCCTCCATGATCACCCGAGGCTACAGGTATCTTTCTTCTGCCAAGAATATTTTAGCACTAACTCAACAGGCCATCAACAACACAAAGCAGTATATCTCCTATGATAATTTATCTTTTAATGTGTAGGATTATTACCAACTCCTCAGGTCCCGTGGTTCCTCAGTCACAATCTAACATGGAATGCTTGGGCAGCTTTTCCTAAATAGTATATAGGGCAAGGGCAGTGGTGAGTGATTCTCCTCTTTCCTTGGGTAAGCTCTGATCTGAAATGAGTTGCTATCTCCAGGGAATATGTATATGCTGGCTGACTGGGACCCAAGGGTCCTTATCCCTTACAAACACCAGACTGTATTGACCAGAAGAAAGCCCTTAGTTTATTCACAAACTATTAGCATCCTGGTATTCCCTCTCCTGGGGCTCAGGGGGTTCCCTGAGTTTTCTTGCTCCCACCCAGGCAAGGGGGGCTCATGTCCAGTTGAGGGTTTTCCTTCCACTGGGCCGGGGTCCGTGCCTGTATGGCCAGTGCGTGGACCGGCCCAGCCAGCTCCTCAGACAGGGCAGCGTGGACCAGCCGGTGCCGTTGTAAGGGGCTCAGTCCCTCAAAGCGAGAGCTCACCACCGCCACGCGGAAATGCGTCTCGCTGCCTGTTGGGACAGCATGGCCGCCGCTCTCGTTGCGCAGCTCCAGCACCTCGGGGTTCAGGGCCTGCTCCAACTTCGTGCGAATGGCTGCCTCGACGGGACCGATAGTCCCCAGTCCTGCGCTGCTCCGGGACAAACAGACGCGACCAGCCATGGAGAACAGGCGCCCGACCAGCTGCCCACTCAGCATCGGCTATCGCAGAGACAAGGCCCAGAGCAGTGAGGGTCAGGGCTTCCCACCCCGAACCGCCCACATCCGCACTCCGCTCCTGCTGGGTGCCCGCCTCAACTCCAGACACCAACCCTTCCCTCTGTGTGACGTGGGGGAATTTGGCCTCCAGCCGCCTGCAGCGGAGGGCCTACGAGGGATCGGAAAGGGCCCGCGAACAGGCACATTTAGCAGGGAGTGGGCCGGCGGTTGCAGACAGGGTACGCGCAACTCGGGGTTTGTGGTTGAACCAGTGTCCCCTTTAAACCCCAGGCTGGGCCCTTTCTACCTTCGGTTCAGCCTTGGCTACCGCAGTTGTGGCTCAGGGACCGGACTCCTGAAGTTCTCGGACAAATGCCGTCGTCGCGTCCTGAGGCACGCTGGGAAATGGAGTCCTGGCTACGCGTTAATGGTGGGCAGGCGCCACGTCATGCCCCGAGGGCTCACGGGAATTGTAGTCTATGAGTTTTGGCGACTCGTGCTTTTAGGTTGTGAAGCAGAGTTGGAAAAAATCCGGGAATTCCTGCTCAGTTGGGACTGCTGTTATTTGATACATTTTATTGCCATAGAGCTGAACTCCTTTACTTTACATACAAGAAAATGGAAGCTCGTCACATTTACTGGACACATAATTACTGTGCGCAGACCAGTCCTGGAGACTAGGAAATAAAGCTGGTCTGGTCCACGAGAATTTTCGAGAACACTGACGATGAACAAGTAAGCGGGCAGTTACAATACTGTGTGCTAAGTGCTATGATGGGACGGAGAACAGGATGCTAAGGAGTCCTGTCAGCCAGACCTGGGGGCGCAGAGGAAATTTCAGAGAGGAGATTTTAGGAGAACGGTTTAGAAGAGACAGCTCGAAAGCCCCTGTCTCAGTCCCTCATAGTCAAGCTGTGGTAGTCGCACACGCAAAGGCCAGGAGAGAGAACTTTGGAGGAGTGGTTACTTAGGGTCTAATTAGGTGTAATCGGAGCTGGGAGGGGGGTGAGGGGCCAGAGATAATGGTGATGGGGAGTGAGTGAGTAGGTAGGCGTGCTTGGGAGAAGGCAGGGACTGGACCATACTGGACCTTCTACACCTTGTTAGGTGGCTTTGTCTTTATCCTGGTAGCAGTGGGAGGCTAGTGAAGGTTTTAAGCAGGGTTGTAACGGGATGAGCTTTTTTCCGAGATGATATGTTAAGTTTTCAATTTGTATTTTATTTTTTATCTTTAATATTTTATCAACTATTTCTCCATATATTCCCAAGTATTTCCCCCAGCTTCTAATTTTGAAAAATGTCAAGCCTGCAGAAAAATAGAATCCAAAGCAATAGCTACCTTTCAATATTTTTCACATTTATGTATATTATATGCTTATAAATATATATTCAAGTACTTTTATATACCAGTATACTTTAAAAATATACTTATTTTCAAATAAGTTGCAGATAGTAGAGGCATTCCACCATCAAGTACTCCAACAAGTATCACCTAAGAGAAGGATATTCTCCTATATAACCATAATATCTTTATCTCGCTCAAGAAATTGAACATAGGGGCGCCTGGGTGGCTCAGTGGGGTAAGCCTCGGCCTTCGGCTCAGGTCATGATCTCAGGGTGCTGGGATCGAGCCCCGCATCGCATCGCATCGGGCTCTCTGCTCAGCAGGGAGCCTGCTTCCCCCTCTCTCTCTGCCTGCCTCTCTGCCTACTTGTGATCTCTCTGTCAAATAAATAAATAAAATCTTAAAAAAAAAACCATAATGACATATTTTTTTCTAGCCTTTAAAAAACTTTCAGAAAAGTTGCAAGATTAGTAAAGTGAGCTCCCTATTTACCCTTCATCTAGATTCACTGACAACATTCTACCAGACTGGCTTTGTCTCTCTTTGACTTTGTATGTATATAATAACAATAATAAAATCATTGCTATTTTTGCTGAATCATTTGGGATTTAGTTGCAAAAATCTTCACATTGCACTACTATTGACTTGAGCATCTATCTTCTGAAAACAAGGACATTTTCTTACGTAACCACAATACCATTACCACATGCAAGACATTTAACATGCATACAGTATTATTATCTCATACACAGCTGACATGCAAATTTCCCCAGTGGTCTCATTAGTGTCCTTTATAACTTTTTATTTTTGGGAAACCAATCAAGGGTCAGGTATTGCATTAAGCTGTCTTTAAATTTGTATTTTGCAAAGATGATGTGAATGGTTGGAGAGGTAAGGGTGAAGGCAGGGAGGCTGGCTGCCGAGTTACTTGTAACGGGCTCAGTGAGAGATGATGATGACTTGGACGGTGGTGGTGGTGGAGATGAAGGTGAAAGTGGAGAGAAATTGTGACTACAAGATACATATATTAGAAGGGTAAAATCCACAGGATGTGGTGATAGGTTAGTTATGGGAGGGGACGTGTCAAGGATGACTATCAGGCTTGTACATCGGATGGACAGCGTTTGTTCTGTAAGATACAGAATGCTGGAAGAAGACCCGGTTTGAAGGGTGGAGAAGGGGAAGATTAGGTGCCCGGCTCAGTTTTGGGCTTGAGTCTGAAGTGTCTTTGTGGTGTTCTAGAAGAGATAGCAAGCTGGATACATGGTTCTATGTGTGCGTATTTTATTATTAACTTTTCCTTCTGAAGTACTTTCAGAGTTATAGAAATCCCCAAAATGGTACAAATAATTCCTATATATCCCTGTGAGATAATAGAAATATATATATTGGTCCCTGGCCCAGGTTCCTGGCATAGAACTCCTAAAAACCTTGTAAGATCCTAACTGGAAGCAACTCTTGTTCTAAAATTGGTCTTTGACCCCAGTTGCTGACAGGGAGCAGGGAGCCTGCTTCCCCCTCTCTCCTGTAACCCTTGCTCCTTGGATAATCTGAGTACCAGAGGAGAGATTATGTATTGGAGACGCTCCATTGTTCACCCGTGTTGCAGAATACCTCAGTTCAGGCTGTCTCTTGTGTGCTCCTGTAACCCTTGCAACTTCATGGGTGATAGTAGTGTCTTTTGTTCTAATAAGGCAGCTCTGAGGGGGGATCCTGCCTGAGGGGTGGTCACCAGAAAGACCAGGCCATGATTAGAAGCTTGGAATTTTCAGTCTGCTCCCATTCTCTTGAGAAGGGAGAGGGGCTGAAATGAAGTTAATGATCCATCGTGCCAATGTGATGAATTTTCCATGAGATCCCAGAAGTATGGAGCTTGGGCAGCTTCTGGGCTGGTGAGCATGTGGAAGTACTGGGAGAGTCGCCTGCCAGAGAGTCCCGTCCCACATACCTCACCCTTTCTCTTCCATCTGGGTGTTCTTCTGTATCCTTTATCATATCCTTTTGTAATAAACTGGTAAATGTAAGTAAAATGTTTCCTTGAGGTATGTGAGCTGCTCTAGCAAATTATTAGAACCCAAAGGAGGGGATCATTGGAACCCTAATTTATAGTCAGTTGGTCAGGAGGACAGGTGACAGACAGCCTGGTGTCTTACAGCTGGTGTCTGAAGTGTATGGGGGCGGGGGACAGTCCTGTGGGACTGAGCCCTGTAACCTGCGAGGTGTGATACTGTCCCTGGGTGGATGGTGTCAGAACTGAATTAAATTGTAGGCCACCCAGCTGGTGTTGTGGAAGATTGTTTAGTGTTGGGGGAAAACCACACATTTGGAAGTGAGGTGTTTTATGTGACCAGTAGAGGTGACTCACAGGGAAGAAACACACAAGAGACAGCCTGAACTGAGGTATTCTGCAACACGGGTGAACAATGGAGTGTCTCCAATACATAATCTCTCCTCTGGTACTCAGATTATCCAAATGTTAACATTTCATTATGTTTGCTTTATTTCTATGTATTTATCTACATATAAATAATTTTTTTCTGAACCATCTGAGAATAAGTTTCAGAGATAAAGCCCCACTTACCTCTAAGCAGCTGTGATGGTTAATTTTATGTGTCAACTTGATTGGGCTATAGTGTGCCCAGATATTTGGTCAAACATTATTCTGGGTTTTGGGGGATGAGATTAACTTAAATGGGCAAAGCAGATTGCCTTTCCTGATATGGATGGGCCTCATCAATCAGTCAAAGGCCTGAATATAGAACAAAAAGGCTGGTCCTCTTTGAGAAAGAGAGGAGTTCTTTCCTGCCTGGATGCATTTGACTTGGGACCATGGCTTTTTTCCTGCTTTGGGACTCAGACTGAAACACTGACTCTTCCTGGGTCTCCAGCCTACTGGCCCTCGGATGGGAACAGCAGCATTGGTTCTTCTTGTTTGCAGGCCTTCATGAGCTCTCCCAGGTTTCCAGCTTGCTGACCCATCTGCCAAATCTTGAGACTTGTCAGCCTCCATAATCATGTGAGCCAATTCCTTATAATAAATCCTTCTCTCTCTCTTTCTCTCTCCATATATATATATCCTATCAGTCTGTGTACTCCCCCTCCCTGCTTTTTTTAAGTGAGGGGAAGGCGGAAGGAGAGGGAGAGAGAATCTTAAGCAGACTCCACACCCAGTGCAGGGGGTATTGTGGGGCTCGATCTCACAATCCTGAGATCATGACCTGAGCCGAAATCAAGAGTTGGACACTTAACCCACTGAGCCACCCAGGCGCCCGTCTCTGGAGAACTCTTATATTTACTGATGTGTATTTAGTTTAAAAAAAAAAAAAAAGACATTTTCTCTTATAGCCACAGTATAATTGTTAAACCCTGGAAATTGACATTGATACTGTACTTTTATCTAATATACAGATCTTACTCAAAATTTGTTAATTTCCCCACTAATGTCTCTTTTGTATAAAATGAAAAAACATGTTCTGGTTCCGGATCCAATCTGGAATCACATGTTATATTCAGTTGCTATGTCTCTTCGGTTTTTGTTAATCAGGAATAGTTCCTTAGTCTTTGTCTTTTATGACTTTGACATTATTGGAGAGTACAGACCATTTATTTTGTAACGTCCCTCAATTTGGGTTTGTCTATTATTTCTCTAGGATTCAGACTCAGGATACACATTTTTGGCAGGAATACTGCAAAAGTGATATTGAGCCCTTTTCAGCGAACCATACCAATGAGCATGTAACTTAAAATGTCATGGCTGGTGATAATTCCGATCATTTATTAAACTGGTATATTTCAGGTTTCACCATTATAAATTTATTCTTTTTCCACTTGTAACTGTGGGTGATACTTTGAATCTATGTGTTATCTTGTTATTAAGTTTTTGTCTACTAATTTTAGCATCTGAGAAGTGTATCTGAAGCAGGGGTTATTGAATAATGTTTAATAGAGGGGATTCATATATAATGAATCTTCATATAAAAAGAGCTACATAGCATGAATTCATTTGTGTTTGCATTCTTTCATCCAATATTGTCTCTGATGGCGTGGCAGCAATTTGCTCGTTCTCACTGTCGTGCAGTATGGTGGGATATGAATATACCACCTTCTGGTATGTGCTCTTTGTTGCATGCATTCATTTCTGTTTACTTATGTATATCCGGGAGTGGAATTGCTAGGTTATCTGATAAACCTAATGTTTATTTTTGAAATGACAAATCAGTTCAAAGAATTTTGGGGATGTCCCTGTTAATGTTGGTGCTAAGTACTGTTCTAACCCCATGAAGTAGCTACTATTATTACTTTTGCTCTACCAGTGAGGAAGCAGAGACCCTTAGAGGAGAGGTAATTTGCCCACAGTCACAGATCTGGAAAACAATGCAGAGTCAGGCTATAGAATTTGGGCTCTTAACTGTTAACCTTTTCAGCCTCCTAATACAGCTTTGGGCCCTCTCGGGTTCCAGGCTCCATACTAGGTTCTTTACGTTTGTTCTCATTTATTCTAACAACTCTATTATGGTTGGATGTATTTTTGTGTAATCAACGAGCTTTTGGTCTATCTTCCATCACTCTGGCTATCGCCATGTACTGTTTATAGTTGGCATTTGGAGAGTGATTGTTGAGGAAAGAGAAAGAGTTTTGAAAAGAAGACACGAATTCCCTAAGAGCATTACGCCATTTATTCATGCCGAAAACATTTAATAATAGAGCCAGGTATAGAAGGAATTAAGGACGCAGATTCAAAAAAGACATGGTCTCTCCCTTGAGGTGGTCACAGAAAGGAAGTGAGAGCAAAGTCAAAGCATCTTACGGAGTGTAAGTGCCAGCACCAGGATCTGAACAGAGAGGGGGTACACCGAGGTGGTGTGTGTGGGAAGGGAAGACCTCATGAAGGAGCAGGTAGTATCTGGGCTGAACCTGGAAGGATGGGGAGTGTTCTGCCGGGTCAAGAGGAGGACACAGCATTCTAGCCAGAGGCCACTGTATGTGCAATGGCAGGTAACTGCGGGCCTTGCTCGAACGTTGTGCGGCTCAGTGTGCAGGAGGCCGAGGGTGGCGCTGAGCAAGGCAGCGGTAGAGGTGAAGGGAGAGGAACATGGTGGAATGGAGCCAGAAGACAAAATAAATATTTGATTAACTAGATTGCCTGGAAAGGAACTCAGTTGCCTGGTCTAAAAATCCCAGTTGCCTGCTTGGGAGCCTGCTTCTCCCTCTCCTCCCTGCTTGTGCTTTCTCTCTTTCTCAAATAAATAAATCTTAAAAAAGGAAAGAAAAGAAAGAAAGAAAGAAAGAAAGAAAGAAAGAAAGAAAGAAAGATCTTAAAAAAAAAAAAAATCCCAGTTGCCTTTTTGTTGAAGGAACCAAGAGCCAGCCTGTTTGTGATGCTGCACCACTTCTACGGATGGCCTGCTCTATTTCTTGTTTTACTAGCTCTGGTAAGAGTGCTGGGCAAAGAGCTCTGGGGAGCAATAGACAGTAATTGAGCCTCGTATAATTTGTAGGATATTGGCCTATCTAGACTTATCTAATAAGGTTTTATAGCTGGATGGAATCTCATGTACTAAATCTAATTTCTCTCATTCTCTTCCTTTGTTTAATAGAGGAAGAAAGGGTGGCTGTGTAAGTGAAGTGGCTTCCTGCAGCCGGACACCTAGTGAGTGAGGCCGCGTGAATGCCCTGAAGAGCACAGGTTTTGAGTCAGGCAGACCCGAGTTCAGATTACGTCTCAGTAAATGGCTGTGTCCCCTTCAGCAAGCGCTTTAACTTCTCTGAGCCTCACTTTCCTTATCTGTGACACAAACAATCGTCACAGGTAGCCCCTAGCGTAGGGCTTATCAAATAATAAGGTTCCATATAATCTCTTTGCCCTTCACCTTTCCTAATAGCAGCGGGTCAATGCCATAGAAGTAAAAATGAGATCAAAGGTCAAAGAGAGGGGGAGGTCAGCTGCCCCCTCAAGCAGGGCCTCTCAAGGTGCCAGAGTTGTGGTGAGGTCCCCACTCTCTGGGTTCGGACCCTATAGGTCTGAAAAGTTGACACGATCAGAACTTCCAGAGGGTACTGGCTCACTGGGGAGAGAACTCACACTACCCAAACACACAAGAAACTTATGAATAGTCTAGAATGCAAAGTCATTACCCTCCAGTGATATATCTTCTCATAACTGGCTCACCCCTTCTCAGTCTCATATTTGTATCTTGAAGTAGAATAACCAGAAAGTGGTTAATTGAACCTAGAATCTGAGCTAAGAGAGACAGTCAGAACTATTTCACCCAGGTTGTGAGAAAAGGCTGAGGTTTTCCCAAGGATATTTCTATAATAGTCTAAACCTTCGTGTCTAGCAGACATATAAACATACATTCTTAGTGCTGGGAGAACTACACATTCCTACTGTAATTGCCCTGTTGAGACTCTACGTGGACCACCTCTTTCTATTGACACATGCATCTTCTGCAGTGATGCAGCTGATGGGGTTAGAATCACCTTCGGGTACATTCTGCTATTGAAAAAACCTTTGATTGGACGTGGGTGTTTCACAAATCTACACCAGTATTTTTACTAGGGATAATCTCTACAGATAGCTGATTTTAACTTCCAGAGTTTAGATTTCCTCTATTTTCCAGTTTCAGCTATCTTTATCCCCTTTGCCTTGCAGGTAGATCGTACTTGATAAAGGTCAGTTCAATAAAGGCGAGGATGAAAGAGAAAACATCAGAAATGGGCTCAAGGAAGAGGGTTTAAGTGTATTCTTTTTTTTTTTTTTTAAGATTTTATTTATTTATTTGACAGAGAGATCACAAGTAGACAGAGAGGCAGGCAGAGAGAGAGAGAGAAGAAGAAGCAGGCTCCCTGCTGAGCAGAGAGCCCGATGTGGGACTCGATCTGAGGACCCTGAGAGCATGACCTGAGCGGAAGGTGGAGGCTTAACTCCCTGAGCCACCCAGGTGCCCTAAGCCTATTCTTTATAGCATTCTACTTCCTGTCCTTATGGGATACTCAGGAGAGGGTGCAAATGTTGTGAGGGGTGTAGAACACTCCAGGGTGGGAAGCTGAGGAGAAGGAAACAAGATTCTCAGTAAAGATTTCTCTAGGAGGTGGCTGGAGGATGAAGGAAAACAAGTCTGCAGGGCTGTTGCTGAAGTCTAAGAGAGCAATGAAGAGGCAGACGGGAGCACGGAGAAAGGCTGAAGAGACCTTAGGGAAGTGACCGGATATGCTGTTGAGAAGCAGATAAGGGTAGACTCTGGCTTAGGTTGTATTCAGAGTAAGAGCAAACAGAGGCGATTGGGGGCGGTTTGGATAGTTTGAACTGTTGGGACAAATGGGCTGAAGTACCCGGTAAGCAGTTTGGGGTCAGGGTCTGAGCTTCCGGAACAAATCTGTATGTCTATAATTGAAAGCATGGAAGTGGGAAGACTCCCTGGTTAGAGTGAAGGGTGGAGGGGGGTGTTGGGTAGGAGGCAGAGCCCAGACGGACACGGGAATGTAGGGACGGGCAGAGGAAAAGGAGCAGGAGGAGGGAAGTCGGAAGACATTTTGAAAGCCAAGGGAGCAAGTTTCAAGGCGGTACCGGTTGCCTCCTCGAGGTACAAATGTCGTCCAGTCCTTGGTTACATGGATTCCGAAGAGCGTAGGCGGCTGGGGGTGGGGCGAAGCCACACCGAAGGCCACGACTCCATTGCAGAGAAAGCGGACGGCCTTAGTAACATATTCTTTTGGAAGTCTGGCTGTGAAGACAGAAAAGGCGGGACTAGGAGGGTAACTTAAAGCTCAAGGGGATAATCAGCTTCAGAGTCCGTATCCTTGAGTGGGAACAATTTGCTGGAGGCCCTCCTTGTGGGTCCTTCTTAGGATTGCTCTTCTAGCTCTAACTGGGGGGGGGAGGGGGGGGCGACCCCCGCCCTTCTCTAAGCTGGAAACAAACAATACCATTCAGTAAAAGGCAAAACAAAACAGCGTTTGGTTCGAAAGCCTTCTTTCTTTAAAAATCCTGGCATGCAAATAAGGGGCTTTAATGTGGCTCCCAGCGATTGGTAGGTACTTAAGAAATCCGTCATTTCCTCGTAGTGCAGGATGCAAACGAAGAGGCTGCTTTCTGCCTTCCTATTGGCTGTTTTACTGGGCTACTTCCCTTCACCCCTCCCGGTAGCTCTTATAAATTACACCAAATTGGTTATCCTTTCCACTTCCTTCTCCTTGAATAAGAAGCTGTAGCTGCATTTTTGGCCGTAATGTCAGGACGCGGAAAGCAGGGAGGCAAAGCTCGCGCCAAGGCCAAGTCGCGGTCGTCTCGCGCCGGCCTGCAGTTCCCGGTGGGCCGAGTGCACCGGCTGCTGCGCAAGGGCAACTACGCCGAGCGGGTGGGGGCCGGCGCGCCGGTGTACCTGGCCGCGGTGCTGGAGTACCTGACGGCGGAGATCCTGGAGCTGGCGGGGAACGCGGCCCGAGACAACAAGAAGACGCGCATCATTCCTCGCCATTTGCAGCTAGCCGTGAGAAATGACGAAGAACTCAACAAGTTACTTGGGGGTGTCACCATTGCTCAGGGCGGCGTCCTGCCCAATATCCAGGCGGTCTTGTTGCCCAAGAAAACGGAGAGTCACAAGCCTGGCAAGAACAAGTAATTAGGAAGGTCGAGACCATCCCCACTAACCCCAAAGGCTCTTTTAAGAGCCACCAAAACGTCAACGGAGGGGCTGATAACGAAATAGCGCATTAGCTCTTTTTTTGAGAACTTGGGTGGCTCTAAAAAGAGCCTTTGGTCTTTGGCTTGTCAGGGTTTTATTTACTTTTGGCTTTGTGGCTTTCAGTTTTCTTTGGTAAGAGAACGGCCTGGATGTTGGGCAGGACGCCGCCCTGGGCGATGGTGACTTTGCCCAACAGCTTGTTGAGCTCCTCGTCGTTGCGGATGGCCAGCTGGAGGTGGCGGGGGATGATGCGCGTCTTCTTGTTGTCTCGGGCCGCGTTCCCCGCCAGCTCCAGGATCTCCGCCGTCAGGTACTCCAGCACCGCCGCCATGTACACCG
>PISX010025957.1:0-25310 GCA_004024625.1 Mellivora capensis | reverse complement strand
ATGGGGGGTTTGGGGGGTAGGAAAAGAAGAAAAGAAACAAGATGGGATCGGGAGGGAGAGAAACCATAAGTGACTCTTAATCTCACAAAACAAACTGAGGGGTGCTGGGGGGAGGGGGGTCAGGAGAGGGGGGTGGGATAATGGACATTGGGGAGGGTATGTGCTATGGTTAGTGCTGTGAAGTGTGTAAACCTGGCGATTCACAGACATGTACCCCTGGGGATAAAAATACATTGTATCTTTATAAAAAAATTAAAAAATTTTAAAAAAAAGAAGACATGGTGTGCGTGCATGCGTGTGTGTGTGAGAGAGAGAGAGAGAGAGAGATGGAATACTACTCAGCCATGAAAAAATAATGAAGTCTTTTGCCATTTGAGACAACACAAATGAACAGAGAGAGTATGATGTTAAGGGTAATTACGGTTATTATGAAATAAGTCAGTCAGTGAAGGACCAATGCCATATAATTTCACTTATATGGGAAATCCAAAAACCAAAACAAACAAAACAAAACAAACACAGTCACAAATACAGAGAACAACCTGGTGGTTGCTAGAGGGGAGGGACGTAGGGGAGGGCCAAACTAGGGGAAGGGAATTAAAAACCACAAACTTCCAGTTACAAAATGAATAAAACACATTTCCTATGCAATGAAAAGCATAGGGAACAGAGTTCATAATATTGTAGTAACTTTGTACAGTAACAGACGGTAGCTGTCTTTTATCATGGTGATCACTTCCTAATTTATACAAATGTTGAATCACTATGTTATATACTGGAACCTAATGCAATAACGTATGTCAATTAGAATTCAACTGAAAAGGAGAAGATAGGCCTACACTCAGTAGTTTTCTAATAACTTGAGTTTATTAAGTGCCTGAGAAGGTTGAATCAACCAAAAAAAAAAAAAAAAGCATAGGCAACACATAAGATGCTGAAAATTTACACCAGATTACATTTAAAAATCCAATATTGGTGTAAATGTACACAAAGAAAAGATAAATATGTGAGCAAATGGCAAGATGACAGTAAGATGAGTAAGAAAGACAGTGAGGACAGTGACAGACTCAGTGGAGTCCTGGGTGGCCCAGTGGGGAAAAAACATTCAGTAGACTATTGTGAACGAGGAATGGCATGGTTATTAACACAGAGCAATGAAATCCGTGAAACCACACTAGTAACCTCAAGAATTGCAAGCATAACTTATTAAGTGGGATTTTTTTTAAAAAGGGGACAAACTAAAAACAAACAACAAATTACTGTTTGGTATGAATCATGTGTTAAATATCCTTTCTACAATTTTGCATGCAATGTTGATTACAATATGTGAAATAGTAATAGTATCATAACATGAAATATACAAGAGGACAGATTCTCTTCTTTTTAAAGGTTTTATTTATTTATTTGAAAGAGAGAGGTCACAAGTAGGCAGAGAGGCAGGCGGGGGTGGGGTGGGGAGCAGGCTCCCTGCTGAGCAGAAAGTCCGATGCGGGGCTTGATCCCAGGACTCTGGGATCATGACCTGAGCCGAAAGCAGAGGCTTTAACCCACTGAGCCACCCAGGTGCCCCAGGAGGATGGATTCTTGAACCATGTAAAATTTTTAGTTAAGAGAGCTATACTCAGGGCACCTGGGGGCTCAGTGGGTTAAAGCCTCTGCCTTCGGCTCAGGTCATGATCCCAGAGTCCTGGGATCAAGCCCCACATCGGACTCTCTGCTCAGCAGGGAGCGTGCTTCGCCCTCTCTCTCTGCCTGCCTCTCTGCCTACTTGTGATCCCTCTCTGTCAAATAAATAAATAAAATCTTAAAAAAAAAATAGAGAGAGCTATATTCATTCTTCTTGGAAACATTAGAGACTGACATAGCTTGGCTAAAAATAAGTTTATAAATATATTAAAAAGATTTTTAAAGTAGCTTGTTAATTCCATAGTGCTGCATGAATTCAAATTAGGTAAAAGAATGAACAAATGGAAGAGATTCAGTAACATAAATGTTGGGATATTCATGGTAAATATAGAACATAAGTAATAATACTTCCTGGAAAAGTGGAGAAAACATATGGAACATGTTAACCAGAAGGAAACCAAGCAATGAAGAGAAATGGATTTAAGAAGTACCTGGAAATGCGTTGGAGAACAAGGGAACATTTCAAAAGGGAAAAACTCAAAAAGATAATAAAGATAATAAATGTGACAAGAAGACTTATTACTAACCATTATTTTTGTTTCCTGAAGCTGTGTTGAATAACATGACACAAAGAGGATTACCTCACATGGGACTTTATACTGTTTGGGTAGGAAATCTCTCAATTAGCTATTTCTGAAGTTTAAAAATGTAAACCATCAAAATCAGTTCAAAACCTACTTATTATTTCAAGTCCTATCTGTAACCACTCCAAGCCCCTCGGACACCAGTATGGATGAAACAGCTCAGGGCCCCAAACTTCTCACCTTCACATCTCTATTCAGAAGCTATTTTTGTCCTCCTAGTTATATCTATTATTCGAATTTAGCCAACAGCGTAATTTGCATTTTTTTAAACTGGAGTAGGGCTGACAATGTTACATTAGCCTCAGGTGTGCAACATAGAGATATGACGCTTTTATATATGATGCTATGGTTTCTGGCGTAGCTACCATCTGTATATTTTATACTAATTTAGTTCCTTTCCTGTTTAATTTTTTGTATCACCAAAACATACAGAATAAATACACTTTGCCATTTGGTTGTTTTCTTCATGTGCACTGCGTAATGATCAGATTTTGAAATAACACCAAAATTAATCCATACTCAGTATAAACAGAGGAAATACTTTCATCTTTATAGAATGGGAAATTTGTTTTGGTCTTATATTTGGCGGCTCTGCATTGTTTGTTTTTTTGGGGGAGACTTAATATAGAATGCAAAAATACAGTCTAGTGAGAGTTTTAATTTTGTTATTGGAATATGAGTCCTATCTACCTGATTCTTGCGTAGCAATATTCAAAAGGAAGCTAGAATTACTGTAATATGTAAGTTTCTCCTTATAAAAAAAAAAAAACAGCAGTCTGATATTGGCAGGGGAACACTGTAACCTAACTTTCAAAACCCCAAAAAAGAAAAAAATTTACTTTGTACCTAAAAGAGAAAAATCTACGGACAAAAATATCAGCAAGGTTGTCCTATAGAATAGAAGAAGAGATAAAGAGTTTCTCAGAAAAATAAAAATCAAAGGAGTTCATGACCAGAAAACTAGTCCTGCAAGAAATATTAAAGGGGACTCTGAGTGGAAAGAAAAGATCATATGTGGGAGCAGGAAAATCAGGAAACACAAAAGCAATAAAAAATAATTATTTCTATAAAAAGTCACAAAAGGGATTCACAAAATAAAAGGATATTAAATATGATACCATATACCTACAACCTCAGGGGATGGAAAGTAAAGAATGGGTTCAGTATCAAGCAACCATCACCTTCATATAGCCTGCTAAGTGCAGAAGAGGTTATGTACAAACCTAATGGTAACCACAAATCAAAAACCACTAACAGATATGCAAAGACCAAAGAGTAGAAACCCATCCATATGCTGTGTACAAGAGACTCATTGCAGACCTAAATCCACCTGCAAATTGAAAGTGAGGGGATGGAGACACATTTATCATGTAACTGGCTGTCGAAAGAAAGAGTAGCAATACTTATATTGGAAAAAATAGACTTTTTTTTTAAGATTTTATTTATTTATTTGACAGAGAGAGAGACAGTGGGAGAGGGAACACAAGCAGGGGGTAGTGGGAGAGGGAGAAACAGGTTTCCCGCCGAGCAGGGAGCCCGATGTGGTGCTTAATCCCAGGACCCTGGGATCAATACCTGAGCTGAAGGCAGACGCTTAACGACTAAGCCACCCAGAGCCCCAGAAAAAACAGACTTTAAAACAAAGACTGTAGAAAGAGACAAAGAAGGACACTATAAAATAATAAAGGGGACAACCCAATAGGAAGATGTAACAATTGTAAATACTGATGCGCCCAACACAGGAGCACCAGATACATAAAACACAGTAAGAGACATAAGGGAACTAGTCAGTAGTAACACAACTGTAGTAGAGGACGTTAATATGCATAGAAACAGAAAATGGACAGGGGTAGATGATCCAAACAGAAAATCAACAAGGATAGATGATCCAAACAGAAAATCAATAGGGAAACTGTGGCTGAGCAGATGGATTTAACAGATCAGATCAGAACATTATATCCTAAAACAGAATACATATTCTTTTCAAGTACACATGGAACATTCTCCAGAATACATCCCATATTTTGCCACAAGTCTTAACAACTTCAAAAAGATCAAAGTCAGGGGCGCCTGGGTGGCTCAGTGGGTTAAAGCCTCTGCTTTCGGCTCAGGTCATGATCCCAGGGTCCTGGGATCGAGCCCCACATCGGGCAGGCTCTCTGCTCCGCAGAGAGCCTGCTTCCTCCTCTCTCTCCCTGCCTACCTCTCTTGCCTACTTGTAATCTCTGTCAAATAAATAAATAAAATCTTTAAAAAAAAAAAAGATCAAAGTCATACCATGCATATTTTCTAACCACAACACTGTGAAACTAAAAATCAACAACAGCACAGAATCTAGAAAAAACACGAATACATGGGGGTTATATAACATACTACAGTGAAAACAATGAATGGGTCAAACAAGAAATCAAAGAAAAAAATGAAAAAGTACATGAAACAAACAAAAATGAAAACACAACAGTCCAAAACTTTTGGGATGCAGTAAAAGCAGATCTAAGAGTGAAGTTTATAACAATATAGGCCTAACTCAAGAAGCAAGAAACATTTCCAATAACAACCTAACCTTACACTTAAAGGAGCTAGAAAAAGAACAATAAAACCCAAAATCAGAAGAAGGAAGACGATAATAAAGATTAGAGCAGAAATAAATGATATGCACAATCTAAAAAAACAATAGAACTGCTCAATGAAACCAGCACCTGGTTCTTTGAAAAAAATAAAATGAAACCGATAATCCCCTAGCCAGACTTAACAAAAAGAAAAGAAAAAGCACCCAAATAAACAAAATCACAAATGAGAGAGGAGAAATAACAATCAACACGGCAGAAACACAATTATAAGAGATTACGAAAAACCACATGCCAACAAACTGGACAACCTGGAAGACATGGATAAATTCCTAGAAGCACTTAGAAGTGAAACAGGAAGAAATAGAAAATTTGAACACACTGGTTACCAGCGAAGAGATTGAATAAGTAATCCCAAAACTCCCAATAAACCAAAGTCCAGAACTAGACAGCTTCAAAGGCAATTTTACCAACTATCTAAAGAAGAATTAATACGTTAATATGCATAGAAACATTCTCAAAACTATTCTCAAACTATTCCAAAAATCAGGAAGGAGGAAAGAAAACTTCCAGATTCATTCTATGATGCCAATATCACTCTGATCACCCTGATTAACAAAACCAGATAAAGATACCACAAAAACAGAGAACTGTAGGCTGATATCTCTCATGAACACAGATGCAAATATCCTCAACAAAATACCAGCAAACCAAATCCAATAGTACATTAAACAAATCAGTCGCCACAATCAAGGGGAACTTATTCCCTAGATACAAGAATGTTTGAATATTTGCAAATCAATCAATGGGATACATCACATCAATAAGAGAAGGGTTAAAAACCATATATCATTTTTTTAAAGATTTTATTTATTTGTCAGAGAGAGTGAGCACAGGCAGACAGAGTGGCAGGCAGAGGCAGAGGGAGAAGCAGGCTCCCTGCCGAGCAAGGAGCCCAATGTGGGACTCGATCCCAGGATGCCGGGATCATGACCTGAGCCGAAGGCAGCCGCTCAACCAACTGAGCCACCCAGGCGTCCCCCATATATCATTTTTTTAAAGATTTTTTTAAATTTTTTAAATTTATTTATTTGACAGAGAGAGAGAGCACAAGCAGGGAAAGGGACAGGCAGAGGAAGAAGCAGGCTCCCCACTAAGCAGGTAGCCTGACGTGGGACTTGATCCCAGGACTCTGGGATCCAAACAGAAAATCAACAAGGAAACAGTGGCTTCATACGATCATTTCAATACACACACTGAAAAGCAGCTGGCAAAGTACAACATCCATTCATGATAAAAGCCCTCAACAAAACAGTATTAGAGGGAACATACCTCAACATAATAAAGGTCATCAATGAACAGCCCACAGCAAACATCATACTCAATGGGGAAAAACTGAGAGCTTCTCCCCTAAGGACAGGAACAAGACAGGGACATCCACTCATCACTTTTATTCAACATTGTACTGGAAGTCCTAACTACAGCAGACAAGATGAAGAAATAAAAGTCATCCCAATTAATAAGGAAGAAGTAAAACTTTCACTGTTTGGAGATGACAGGATACTATATACAGAAAACTTGAAAGACTCCACCAAAAAACTACTGATTATGATAAAACTAAACTAAAAAAACAAAAAACTACTGATAAATGAATTCAGTTAAGTCACAGGATACAAAATCAATGTGTAGAAATCTACTGCATTCCTTCACACTAATAATGAAGCAGCAGAAAGAGAAATCAAGAAAACAATCCCATTTACAATGGCACCCAAAATTATAAGGTACGTAGGAGTAAACTTAACCACAGAGGTAAAAGGCCTGTACTCTGAAAACTATGCAATACTAATGAAAGAATTGAAGAGGATGCAAAGAAATGGAAAGACATTCCAGGTTCATGGACTGGAAGAACAAATGTTGCTAAAATGTCTGTACTACCCAAAGCGATCTACAGATTTCTTGCAAACCCCATCAAAATACCAATAGCATTTTTCACAGAACTAGAACAAACCATCCTGAAATTTGTATGGAACTACAAATGACCCAAAATAGCCAAACCAATCTTGAAAAAGAAAAACAAATTGGAGGGGTGCCTGGGTGGCTCAGTAGATAAAGTGTCTTCCTTGGCTCAGGTCATGATCCCAGCATCCTGGGATGAAGCCTCAAGTCGGGCTCCCTGCTCAGCAGGGAGTGTGCCTCTCTCTCTCTGTCGCTCCCCCGGTTCATGCTCTCTCTCTCTCTCTCAAATAAACAAATAAAATCTTTAAAAAAAGGAAAAATACAACTGGAGGTATCACAATTCCAGACTTCAAGTCTAGTACAAAGCTGTAGGCATCAAGACAGTATGGTACTGGTACAAAAACAGACACATAGATCAATGGAACAGAATAGGGAACCCTGAAATGGACCCTCAACTCTATGGTCAACTAATCTTTCACAGAGCAGGAAAGAATATCTAATGGGGAAAAGACAGTCTCTTCAACAATGGTTTTGGGAAAATTGGACAGCCATAAACAGAAGAATGAAATTCGATCACTTTCTCACACCATACACATGGGAGACCTGAAACCATAAAAGTCCTAGAAGAGAGCACAAACAATAATTCTTCTAACATTTGTTATACCAACATTTTTCTAGATAGGTCTCCTGAGGCAAAGGAAACAAAATCAAAACTAAACTCTTAGAACTATATCAAAATAAAAGGCTTCCACAAAGTGAAGCAATCAACAAAACAAAAAGGCAACCTACTAAAGGGGAAAAGATATTTGCAAATGATTTATTTGATAAAAGGGTAGTATCCAAAATATATAAAGAACTTAGACAACTCAACACACACAAAAAAATAATCCCATTTAAAAATGGGCAAAAGAGGGGCACCTGGGTGACTCTGTTATTTAAGAGTCTGCCTTTGGCTCGGGTCATGATCCTGGGGTTCTGGCCCCGCGTGGGGCTCCCTGCTCAGCAGGGAGTCTTCTTACCCCTCTTCCTTGCCCTCCCCCATTTGTTCTCTCTCTGTCTCTCTCTCAAATAAATGGATAAAATCTAAAAAAAAAGGGGGGGAGACATCAGATTTCTCAGAAGACATCCACATGGCCAGCAGACACATGAACAGATGCTTAGTATCACCTGCCGCCAGAGAAATGCAAATCAAAACTACAAGAGATATCACCTCACACCTGTAACAATGGTTAAAATAAAAAACACAAGAAACAACAGGTGTTGCTGAGGATGTCGATGAAAAAATCCTTCTTGCACTGTTGGTGGGAATGCACTGTGGAAAACAGTATGGAAATCCCTCAAAAAGTTAAAAATAGAGAACTACCCTAGGATCCAGTAATGGCGCTATTGGGTACCCAAAATATACAAGAACACTAATTCAAAGGGATACACGCACCTGGATGTTCACTGAGCTTTATTATAGTAACCCAACTACAGAAGCAGCCCAAGTGCCCATCAATGGATGAACGGATAAATTTACAACGGAATATTACTCAGCCATAAGAAAGAATGAAACCTTGTCATTTGCAACAACATGGGTGGCGCTAGACAGTATAACGCTAAGGGAAATAAGTCAGAGAAAGACAAATACCATATGATTTCACTCATATGTAGGATTTTTAAAAATATTTTATTTACTTGAGAGAGAGTACAAGCAGGGGGAGCACCAGTGGGAAAGGAAGAAGCAGGTCCCCCACTGAGCAAGGAGTCTGATGTGGGGCTGGATCCCAGGACCCCGGGATCATGACCTGAGCCGAAGGCAACGTTCAACCGACTGAGCCACCCAGGCGCCCCTACTCCTATGTAAGATTTAAGAAACAAGTGAACAAAGGAAAAAAGAGAGAGAGAGACAGACTAAGGAATAGACTCTTCCCTATAGCGAATAAACTGATAGTCACTGGGGGCGGGGGGAATGGATGAAACAAATGATGGGGTTACAGAATGCACTTCTCATGAGCCTGGGTAAGGTATGGAATTGCTGAATCACTATATGGCACACCTGAAACTAATATAACACTGTATGTTAACTGTTCTGAAATTAAAGCAAAACATTTAATATTTTAAAAAATGTTATATTGTCTTTCCTTGCCAGTTCAAAGGATGGGGACAAGCTCAAAGCCAACTTTTACGGGGCCTTTGCCAAAGTAGCCCATAAAAGAAAGGCTGATAATTTAAAAAGCACGCAGTTTCAAGTGGATCCCAATTCAAATTCTAGCTTCTAGTGATGCTTGAAGAACATGCTAGATTTATTTCTCTGGCACTAGAAAAGAGCGGGATAAATTCCATCCTAATTATGAAAAGCTTTACTTGTAACAGTAATTGATCGAAGTACACTAAACCTTAATAAAAAGTCATTTTGTACTTAGAACTGAGAATATGAGGAATGACCTGTTTATGTTTTGTGAAAAGTTTTAATGACATCAGAATCCATGTGGAGAAATATCCAAAACCATACATAAAGATTGCCATATGAATCAACTGAAGGAAAACCTTGCCTACATTCCTGCTTAACATTCATCTCAAAACAATTACTTTTATGGCTATCATGAAAAAAAAAATGAGGAAAAAAAAATACCTAAATGCTCTGCAAAGCCTTCGCCGATTTCCGGTTTTTCTTGTTCTTTCTCTTGACTCTTTCCTTCCTTCTTTCTTTTGCCTTTTTCTTTTTTCTTTTTTTTTTTTTTTCTTTATTTCTCTTGCTCTCATTTCAAGTTTCTTTATACTACTCTCATTTTACCTTCCAATTAGTTTTGGGTAACAAGGTTTATTCTACAGTTCGTTTTCTAAAACTTGGTATTTTTAAGTCACTTTCCCCCACCTAGTTAAAATTTGTCAATTTTGAAGGGAAGGGCATCTCATTCCCTTTTAATCTTGGCACCATTTCCTATTACAATTCAATACAAACATCGGACTTGTCAATTTTTGCTTTGCAGCTGAACAGATAAATATTGCGATGGTGCCATAGTGAGGAGCAAATTCAATCCTAATGTTCTGAGGAGGCATCATTACCTGTGTCATCAGGGAATCAACAGTTTTTGGTCTTCACTCTCTGTATCTGTGTAAAGTGTAAGATGCCAAATCATCGGATATCAGCAAACATCACATATCACCACATAAGAGAGAGAGAGAATGAGCTCAAGAGGGCTAGTATGGGCCACGTTTAATTCACCCACATAAATTCAGCTTTAATCATGGAAATCTCCTCTGCAGCATATGGTCCGTTCAACATAGAAGTTAAAAAAACACAGAGGTCCTTAAATTTTGCTGTTAGTCCTCTTTCACACAGGAGTACTTGAGGGAAAAATAATTTTCGAAACTTTCACGAAAAAAAGCAATAAACCAGTTTCTAGTCAGCAGACATCACCTTCATAAACACAGCGAATCTGTTCCCTGAAGGTGACACTTTCCAAGAGCATTTACTGAAGACCAGTGGGTTTCTATAGAAGTTTAATTACATTCCCAGGATTTATACTCCTGAAGAGAAAATTACAGTCCAAATGTCTCTAAGCTCTTCATTAAAAGCAAAGAGAAAATGTATAAATTTCTCCTTCAGATGCTAATATTATTTGCCTAATAAAACTGTATGTCCTTTAAGTTAAAAATAGCTTACACTTTTCACAATATATTTTGGAGGGGGAAAGTTTTAGCTTAGGTTTCCTGAGCTTGAAAAATTATTTATCCCCAAAATTATAATCTGATGTTATGATTATTTGATGGTTAACCAGAGCTACCAGGAAAATATTTTCATTTCTCTGACGTCACTGACATTGAACCACCTTTCATACATGTGTTGACCAGTGGCATACCTCTGCAGAAAGGTCTACTCACAGCCTTTGACCTTTTTTTTTTTAAGATTTATTTATTTATTTATTTATTTATTTATTTATTTGTCAGAGAGAGAGAGAGAGAGAGAGAAAGAGTGAGCACAGGCAGGCAGAGTGGCAGGCAGAGGCAGAGGGAGAAGCAGGCTCCCTGCCGAGCAAAGAGCCCCATGTGGGACTCGATCCCAGGACGCTGGGATCATGACCTGAGCCGAAGGCAGCCGCTTAACCAACTGAGCCACCCAGGCGTTCCTGCCTTTGACCGTTTTTTAGTCAGGCTGTTTTCTTATTGTTGACTTGGAAGAGTTCATTATATATACATCCAGAATATTAACTCCTTATCAGGCATATATGATTTACAAGTATTTTCTCCTGACTTGTGAGTCCTCTTTTTCATTTTCTTGATAGTATGGTTTGCAGCACAAATATTGTTCATCTTCCTATAGCATAACCATTTTTTTTTCTTTTGTCAGATACTTTTGGAGTCACATCTAAAAAAACCATTATGCAACCCAATGTCGTGAGACTTATTCCTATGTTTTCTTCTGATTTTTCTTCGTTGGTTTTAGGTCTTACATTTAGCCTATGGTCCATTTTGAGTTAATTTTTGTTCATGGTATGAGGTAGGGGTTCAACTTCATTTTTTTAATACGAATATCCACTTGTCTCAGCACCATTTGTTAAAAAGACTTCCTTTGCCCATGAAATGTTTCGGCACCAATGTCAAAAATCAAACCCTAAATGCAAGTATTTATTTCTGGACCCTCAATTCTATTCCATTGACCAATGTCTATCCATATGACAGTACCATACTACCTTAATTACTATCTTTGTAATAGCTTTGAAATCAAGAAGTGTGAGTCTTCCAACTTTTTTTTTCTAGATTATTTGATGATCTTGGGTCCCCTGTTTTTGCATATAAATTTTCAAGATCAGCTAGTCAATTTCTGCAAAAAACAACAACAACAAAAACAAAAAACAGGACATTGCTAGACATTGTGTTGAATCTATAGGTCAGTACTGAGTCTCCCAATCTATAAACATGGCATGTTGTACATTTAAGACCTTTTGTCTTTCTTCAACAATGTTTTCCAGTTTTCAATGCAGAAATCTTGTTAAGTTTTGTTAAATTTATACAAGTATTTTACTTTTCCAATACTACTATAATGGGAATTGTTTTCCTAATTACATTTCACAACGTTAATTGCTAGTGTCAAGAAATACAATTAGTTTTTGTGTACTGATTTTGTATCTTCTGCAATCTCACTGGATTCCTGTTCCAATCATTGTTTTTAGTGGAGTCCTTTGGATATTTTATATTAGAGATGTCATCTGTAAAGAGTTTTGTTTCCTTCACTACAATCTGAATGCCATTTGTTTCTTTTTCTTACCTAATTACCCAAACAGAACCTCCATGATATTGTTAAACAGGAGTGGTGAGAAGGGACATTCTTGTCTTCATTTTTGGTCCAGCTGAAGGTTTTTCAGTTCTCTTAATCTGACAGAACCAACTTCTGACTTTGTTGATTTTTTCTATCATTTTTCTAATCTCTATTTCATTATTTTCACTCTAACATTTATTACTTCCTTCTTTTTGCTGGGTTTGGTTTACTAGCTTCTTTATATATATGTTTATTGGCGAACGTTTATTGATTTCAGATTTAAGACAGGTGTTTTCAGGTAAATTTCTCTGAGTACTGCTTTAGTTACAAACCATATTTCAGTATGTTAGGATTTCATTTATATTCATTTCAAAGTATTCTCTAGTTTTTCTTGTGACTTCTTTGAAACATCATGTGGGAGCATACTGTTAAGCTTACACATATCTGCAAAACCCCTCAAACTTCTCGTTACTGATTTCTAACCTAATTCCACTGATCAGAAAAATATTTTTTCAATAGTTTAAAATTTATTAAGATTTATTAAAATCTTTAATTTCTTCAAATTTATTAAGGGTTGTTTTGTGTACGTTGCCTATGGTCTGTACCAGAGAATGTTCGATGTATGCTTGAGAAAACGCATTTTCTGCTGCTATTGGATGGTATGTTCCAAGGATGTCAGGTCTAGTTTGTGGATGCTGTTGTTCAAGTCTTGTCCTTCTGTGCTGATCTTCTGCTTACCTTCTATCCATCATTACAAGTGAGCTACTGACGTCTCCAAAAGGGAACTGATTTCTCCCAGATTGTCAGTTTGTTCTTAATGTATTTGTAGACACTATCGGTAGGTGCATATATGTTTATAAATGCTATATCTTCCTGATAGATTTACCTTTTATTACAATGGAATGCCCCTCTATATCTCTAGTAATTTTTTTTTCAGTCTATTTTGTCTGATATCAGTAAGCTACTCCAGCTTTTTTTTTTCCTTTCTTTTAGGGATAGATACTCCAGCTTTTTTTTTGGTCGTTTAAGGTTATGCGATCTTTACTTTCAACTTTTATCTTTGAATCCAAAGTGTGCCTCTAGTAATACAATATATACTTGGTTGTTTATGCAATCTGACATCCGCCTTTTGAATGGATTACACAATCCATTCACACTTAATATTATTTTCAATTCGGTTGAATTCACATCTCTAGATTTTTAATTTTTAATATAGCTCATGCCTTTTTTCCTCCATTCTTTATTACCTTCTTTTGTATTAAAAGGATTAAGTGGATATTTAATTTCTTAAGTGATTTTGTCTTATATTTCAGTGTTTTTAGTGGTTGCTTTAGGGTTCCCAATATGCCCTTAATTCATCAGAATCTAACTCAGATTTATACTGACCTAATTCCAAAAACCTAGAAACTTTACTCCTCTATAGCTCCATTCACTTCCCCCCAATTTACACTATTACTATTACACCCTGTATGCATGTGTTTCATATGATACAAATTATAGTTCATACAATCTTATATCTTTTAAGGAAGTTGAGGAATATATATTCATATATTATTATATTAACCATTGTATTTACACTTAATTGTTCATTTATTTTTTAATGTCTTTCAACTAACCTTTCTTTTTACTTAAATTCAACTAGCCAACATATAGTACATCATTCGTTTCAGATGTAGTGTTCAATAATTCATCAGTTGCATATAACACCTAGTGCTCATCCCATCACATGACCTCCTTAATGCCCAACACCAAGCTGCCCTATCCCCCCACCCATCTCTCCTCCAGCAACCCTCAGGTTATTTCCCAGAGTCCAGAGTCTCTCATGGTTTGCCTCCCTCTGAGTTCTTCCCATTCAGTTTTTCCTTCCTTCCCTTATGATCTTCCGCACTATTTCTTCTATTCTACATAAGTGAAACCATATGATAATTGTCTGACTTATTTTGCCAGGCACAGTACCCTCCAGTTCCATCCACACCGATGTAAATGGTGGGTGTTCATCCTTTCTGATGGCTGAGTCATATTCCATTGTATATATGGACCACAACTTTATCCATTCGTCTGTTGAAGGACATCTCAGCTCCTTTTACAGTCTGGCTCTTGTGGACATTGCTGCTATGAACACTGGGGTGCAGGTGCCCCTTCTTTTCACGACTCATTCACTTCCTTCTGCAGCTTTGACTTCACCGGTATCATCTCCATACTCCAAAGCAGCTTTGTTTCCACGGGTCTCCTTCGCACTGTTATTCTGTTAAATTACATTTCTTTATGTCATAGGTTCAATAATATACATACTGTTTATGAAGTTGTTTTTAAAGTCAGTCAAGAGAATAAAGGAGAATATACAATTATACTACCACTTGTGTAGATAAAAATTATGTCTCCCAGTGCTTTTGCACGTGTGTACATGATTGCAAATAACTGCCTGGTGTCATTTACTCTCAGCCTATAGAACTCCCTTTAGCATTTCTTGAAAGGCAAATCTGTTGGCAACAAATTCTCTGCATCTGTTTATCTGAGAATGTCTGTATTTCACTTTCACTTAGGAAAAACGGTCTTGCTAGATACGAGATTTGGGGTTGGGATCACTTTCACTTTCAGCACTCGAAGTCACCCTCCTGCCTTCTGGACACCATTCATTCTATGTCTGCTGTTATTTTTTTGAGGTTTCCGTGCATGTGATGAGTTGTTTTTCTCTTACTGCTTTCAGGATTTTTTTTCTATGTCTTTGGCTTTCACTATTTTGAGTAAGAGCTATCAGGGTGTGGATCTCGTGGGGTTTACTACTTGATGTTCACTGATCTTGGGTGTGTTTATTAATGTTTTTCATCAAATTTCTGGACACTTTTTTCTGCACCTGTCTCCTGTCCTTCTGACATTCATGTTTCATTGATATTGGCCACTTAGTGATGTTTCACATTTTTCTGAGGTTCTGCCTTTTTTTTTCCACTTTTCTTTTTTCTTCAGATTATATAGCCCCTATTGATTTACCTTAAACATAGCTGCCTTTCTTCCTACTACCACAAATCACTTGTTAAACTAGATAGTGGGTTTTTTTTTTTAATTTTGGTTATCATACATTTCAACTCCAAAATTTTTAATAATGTCTCTCTTTATTGACATTCCCAAGTTCATGAAACATTGTCATTTTACCCTCCTTTACTTCTTAGAAATAGTTTCCTTTAGTTCTTTGGAGATATTTAGATGAGTGCGTTGAAGTCTATGTCTGTTAAACACACTATCTGGTCCTCTTTGTATGTTTCTACTGCTTGTTTGCCTGTTTGTTTTCCTGTATATGGGTCACGTTTGTTATTTCTTTGTAGTTCTCATATTGTTGATGAAAACTGGATGTTTCAGATAACATCCTGTAGCAACTATGGATATTGATTTTCCCTTCCTTGCCCCAGGACTTGTTTTTGTTGTTTGCTTGCTTATTTTTCACTTGTTTATTTTGGCCGGGCTAGTTCTGTGAAAGCGATCTGCCTCAGTGCGGAATCTAAGATTCCCGCACGCATTCTTCCCCTATCATCTTATCTTTTAGCCTGACTACCTAGGCACCACATATTGAGCCAAATATTATTCTAAAGTCCCCCTAACCATGTAGCGTTTTACCCTTAACGATGGTGTGCAGGGGTTGGGGTGCCCGACTCGGAGACTACTATCACAGTTCAGTTAACGGAATTTTCCCCCCGACTCAGCCACAAAGGAACTGGTGACTTGGATTTTCTCGAACGGCATCTGAGAGGGTGTAGCCATGAACATGCACACAGCTTCCAGACGTTCAGGAATGACTAATATTATTTTCAAGCCTGGCTCAGCAGTTGCCCCGGGGTCAAAGTAGCTTACAGTTCAATGTTTCAACAAAGGTGTGATTAAGACTCCTGTGCCAGTGAAGCTTCTTGCACTCAGTTTTGATGAGTCTGTATGCGATTGGGGGAATGCTTTCATGGTGTCCCATACCTTGCTCTGACTGCTACTTAGTGTGGACAGCCTAGCACAGGTGCACAGCCTTCCTGATCCCTGGAGGTTCCTTCTTGGCTTTCTTTTCTGAGTTCTCCATGGTTGCCTGGAACAGAGCTTCTGCAACAGTAGACTGGGGAAATTAGGAACACCAGAATCCTTCCTTTCCTCAAGTAAAACCATAACCTGGGACAGAGCTGCAGGGAGAGAGATCTCTGTCTTCTCAGCTGTGCATGCCACAGATAGAGATTCTGTAACACAGAGTTAGAGTGGCTGGTAATGGAGCGGGCCATGGCTCAAATATCACAGACTCTCCCTATTATTACTGAGTCTTGGTTGATTTTCTTGAATGATTGTTTCTCTATTTGCTTTATACCCTTAGGCCCACTGCCAGATATTTCAAATGACTATTTTTGTATTTTTGTTATATTTTTCACAGTTAATTGCTGTTTTGCTGGCAAAAGGGCCCACCAGACTTCTTGTTCTGTTGATCTAGAAGGCCCACCTCCTTTGTAAAGTAATACTTCAGATAGTTTCTAGTTATAATTAAGTAATTTTAAAAATTCTTATATTAACATTTAACACAATAAAAGCAGAAATGTTGGAAATCTTCATTACGAACACGGTTTTGAAGCAGGAACATAAATTTGTATTTCAGTTGCAACAACAAAAAATGTTTTAAATAAAAGTAGAGAGACATGAATAAGAACAGTATTTTTTTTTTCTTCTAAGTCTGAAACTTGTGTCCTCAAATAATCAGAAACAGTTTCCAGCATAGGTCACACTTAAGTGTAGCGTGAACTCTCCGACTAGTGTAACCTGTGTCACTTCCCACAGCGAGTAGGTAGGACCTATCGTAATTATAACTATGTGAGTCAAATCAGATACGACTCTCTTTGCTCTGGGATAATTTAAACACAGAGTTGCTGTCCATGGTAAAGAAACATACATTCCACTAGGTAGTACCAAGACATCAGAAATCAACCTCGGGTCTAATTTATAGAATTCCATTCTCACTCTTAGTCTAATATAAGCCTAAGGACTTTTGACAGGGGGAGAAGGAAACATACTCGGCTAAGGGAAACAAGTACCAATAATCAGCACCCACAATCCTGAAACTGTCAGGAGCTTCCCACATACAGAAGAGTGCTAAAGAAAACAAAAACAACAACAACAACAAAAAACCCAACCTGACAGATTTACTATGTTTTGTTTTAAGATTTTATTTAATTATTTGACAGAGAGAGAGAGAACAAGCAGGGGGACACGGGCTTCCCACTGAGCAGGCAGCCCAACGCAGGGCTCAATCCCAGGACCCTGGGATCATGACCTGAGCCGAAGGCAGAAGCTTAACCGACTGAGTCACCCAGGCACACCCAGATTTACTGTGGTTTTAAATAAAGTTCAAGGAAATCTTTGCTCATGGTGCTATTTTCAAAATGCATCCCTTAATCCTTTCTACATGTCTAAACAAAAGAAAGTCAAGGTCTACGTCAAGCCTCGTCTCTCCCACACAGCCTCCTGCTAAGTCCAGCCAGCGTGCTCTGTCCAACTCCTCCCGCTTACCCGCAGCACTTACTCTTGGAGTACATATAGTGTGAAAGCTGAAGAACAATTCAAGTGACTAGGCGTGAACTACTTCATACCATCTCTCACGGAGGCAGTAAGAAATTAGCCCTCCAGAAACTCCCTCTTCTTTACCGGAGTCCCTGCTGAAATGGATAAACCCTGTTCTCCTCCGATCAAGAAAGGGGTGTTCCCCCCCTTTAGTTTTCCAGGGCTGCCTGCAGTAGTTGTTACTCTCTGTACTAGCAGTCCTGAGAAAAATGCTCTGCCATCACCCGCTCTCAATTATAGAAGATTCTATAGATGACAAAAAAAAATCTCTCCTTATTTTTGCAAGGATGACTCTCAGCTTTCATAGATAATCATATAAGGGAATGAAATGTAAATGAATTTTCCAAACAACCATTGCTTCAATGCCTATAGATCATGATAAACAGAATATCTCAACCATTAAATATCAATCCCCTTTCTTATACATCTAGTGCAAAAGAATCTTAGTATCGTTATAGTACATGAATACAAAGTCCAAAAGAATTAACTTGTGGCATCATGATTAGGTTTTGTCTAATTTCAATGTATAATAAATCAAACATAATTTTCCTAATATATAACCTAGCAAGCAAGGTCAAGGACCATTAGTCTAATCATATTTCCTTTTTATTATGCCAGTAGTTTTTTGTTTTGTTTTGTTTTTGCCATTTACTCAGAAGTATAAAAAACAATTTTTTGGCTGAAAGAAAATTTAGAAATAGAGGTTATTATTTTTGCATTCTTTGAATTGATTGGGTATGCTCTACAAATAGTTATGGGAATAGCATCTTCAAAAAATAATAAATCTTTCAACATCTAAAACAAATCCAGATTCCACAAAACCTATGTTTGTCTAATTATAGCTTTGTATTTTGATGTGGTTTTCTATGTAAATACATTTTAAGGCTTGCAATAGGAATGTATTCTATTAAAAACAGATGTTATGCTGAAACTTACAAAGTACCAAATGCTTATTATGTATCCCCAAAACAAATCTAAATTGTCTCATTATAAGATATTTCACGTTTCAGACATTATTTTAGGTCTTCAGTCTAGATGACCAATACAACTGTCCAATTCAACCAAAACACACCCTTGCCAGCTGCAATAGGAAAAATTAGCATCAATAAAACAACAAGATTTCTGCTACTCATAGTATCATCCAGTCTACGTTGAAATGTCCAGTGGTAACAGTTAAAACATCTGCAATAAAGAGAGATTCATGAGTGAAATACATACCCCCTTTTCCTTTTCATGCAGGTCAATATTAATAGTAGACAGTATCTGAAGTACAGCCCAGATGCTCTCCCGATGCCTTCTAATGGCAATTACTCTTCCAGGGAAGAATGGTTAGAAGCATTACATTAAGCACTTCCATATAGGAACATCTGAATAATGAATGCTTCTTTTCCCATCCTTATTATGGGTTCTTACAATACACACATAAACAGCCTTGTTAGAGGTTAGGTCAGCAAACACAATGGAAAGACTGAAGAGGAGACCAAATGTCTAATTCCTTAACATTTATATCTGTATTAAACGGGAATTCTAACAAACCCTGTCACTACCTCCCCTTGTAATAAGTAGCAGATTTAACTATCTATTTTTCTAATCATATTCCCAGAGGCTAAAAGCCCAGCAAATATTTAACTATCATGACTTGTTTTTCTCTCCCATTCTCTGGGCAGAGCATTTTAATCTGATAAAGAGAAGAAACCCAGAAAGAGATTCATTTGTGTTGCATTAAATGGCCATACAAATGTCAGTTGATTTTTTAAAAAAGAACCTAGCTTCTTCTTATATTCGATCTTGCTAACTTCTATGGGTAAATCTGCATTGTGGGGAGCATGGTCTTTCACAGACTTGTTAAGTATGATTAGGCTTTATTTACTTAAACCATATTTTATAGACACGGCTCCTCTTTGTGTCATGGAATGAATCGAAAGTCTCATCACTTGATTTGGTGAGGTCTTACCCCTGTGCCTATGGACCTCCAGCCAGTACTTATAAGCCACACAAGCAAATGACGCTAGTTCTTACTGTTTATAGAAGATTATGTGCCTCAAGACTTTTAAAAGTATCTTCACATACAATTTTATAAGTGTAACTAGTCATTTAAATATTGAACATATGTAAAAATCAATACAAATTCAAATTATTTTCTAGAAGTATCTATTCTGGTCTCCAGATAAATAAAATCATATATTCACACTTATATAAAATATTTCCCATCTTTATTTAGCACTTAATGATCAAGAGCTCAGGCTCTGGAACCAGATGCAAAGGTTCCACAATGACCGGCATGTGGTAAACAAAGTACAGTATGCCTTGTGATTTCTGGGGTTCCTGCTGTCATAATTCGCACTATTATTACCACTACTGTTGCCACTACTGCAACTGTTGCCATGTTTACCAAAACGTATTTGTTTATGACATCATCTGGCAGCGGAGTAACTAGAAACTTCTTGGTGAGGCAGCTCTTACGATCAACGCTCACTTTTCTGCTCATAAACTCAGGTTAAACTCAACCTCTCGTGGAATGCAGAAGAGCCTGAGGTGACTTAAGATCATTATTGACATTAATATTCCTGGATTAGCCCAGCAACAGAGAAGAGACTGAGTTAAACATTTACTAATTCTAGAGCATTCCTTAATGATGGACAAGTATGTATGCACATCAGCATTTAAACACAGGCCTCATTAAAAAAAACTGGTTTTTCTATTTTCCTCCTGATTTCTTATGAAACAGGGTTATTAAGTTAGCAGGTTGTGTTTAATTATGATGTGTAAGTGTCACACTCATTTGGTTAAGAATGATGTCAAATCATCTGATAAATACATATACCTTCTCAGCTTATCTCCTTATGTTTTAAATTCTTTAAAATAAAGTATAAAGAAGTCATCACAGAAATATATATATTCCACGAAAAAAAGAAGTGCTTTGTTTTTGATTCCTTCAGAAAAGAGGTTTAGAAATACAAGATACTCATCATTATGGCTAGAGTAGGTGTCCAGAGAGTAACTCTCTTTCTCCTCATGCCACACGGCAATGTGCCCAGCTAAAGAATGTTCTACTTTCATGCTGAAATGTCTCTTCTGAGAAGAGTAAAAACAGCACAGGCACCTCATTAAATACCAGTGCATGGACCACAGTATTCCTTTCAAGAAGAAGACAGATCACAGAAAAGTTATTTGGCTATTTTTAAATATTTAAAGAAAAACAGAACTTCTAGCTTCCATTGTATATAAGAAGAATTGCTTGAAATACCTCCATAAACATATGCCAGAGCATTAAAGGCTATTCGTTTCACTGGACATGAATCATGAGGTACCAAAATGTCTGCACATACCATCAGTATACATTTCCCATAAAAAGGGGAACTATTTGCATGTATCCTGAAAATATACTCTCCTTAAACAAAATTTTAAGTGTCTCAAGGAGATGGAATGAATAGATTTTTCTTCCAAATACAACAAAGTTAAATAAAACTAGGTTTCTTCAGTAATAGATCACTTCGCAGATTTTTTCCCTCTCCAACATACAGAAAAAAGAAAAAAAGGAAAGAAAAAAAAAATCTTATCCTTCAAAAACCAGACGGGAAGTGTAGAACTCAGTACCAGGAGTCAGGCCAAGGAGAGGCAGAACAAGCTTATCAGGAGTCATGACGAAGACTATTCCATTAACCCTGTTTGAAGTTGAAGGTCAACCCTAGCATCACCATCCATAAGGGCTAACTATGACATTGGCCAAGTCTCTTACCCATAACTTACAAAACGTCTTAGTGAGAGAGTAAGGTGATCGTGTCGAGATGACGTTCAGTCCAGATGAACCGTTCACGTGCAAAGAGGCCATCGGAGGCCAGCTAGCTGAATTTCAAGTCTTGGTGATTTAAACATACATCTTATTTCAGTAAAGCTAAAAACTGAATATTACATCAAAGAAGTCATGAAATCCTGGTAACTGGTAACATATGAAGTATCTTCCTTACAGGCGTTCACTCAACAGAAAGTGACGGAGGATGAGGAAGCATCATTTGCCTTTCTGATCATTTCATCCCTAGACAAGAGACGTCCTATGTCACATCTGGCCATTTGTCAAGTGGCAATCCTGGTTGCTTCACTGGCCTTGATATGCCCTCTCTGTCCCTATGCCTTGCCCAGTTTTCCCACCTATGACACAGTCCATGAGAAGAGGTAGGATCCAGACTAAGTGTGCCAGATGCAAATGTACTCTGCAAAAGATTTTTTTTTAATATTTATCTCTGCCAGAGAAAATGTGGCTTTCCATTTACCTTTATTCCCCTGAGTACTGCCACCTTGGCCGTACTGATTATTACGAGATGAAGGATTTTCTGCTCTTCAATCATTACTAGGCATAGTCAGTGATATTTATCGGGTCCTCCTCCCTCAGTCAGAGGGTTTACTTTTAAACAAAATTTTAGTCAGTGCCCACAATATGCCAGGTACTCTCCAATTTACCATAGTCCCTGACCTAAGGTTACCAGAGGCCAGCTTTACTAGAATAATTCTGAAAAATTCAACTGCATACTGTTTAGGTTTGCATCATTTTCAGAATAGTAGAAATGCCTGGAGTGGGCTGCACATCTGCTCAACGAGGGGCTCAAAGGAGTCTAGCTGTGCCATTCAAACCCATCCTTCCCAGGCTGGATTTGGCAGTATCCATATAATGAGAACTGTCTCCTCTAAAATAAACATGAATGGGAACAACTCTGGGTCACACTTCTAGCTAAAACTTCCAGGGCAGAGGCAAAAATTCCATCGGTTACCACTCATCTGGGAGAGCAGTCCAGGAGAACACTGGGAACCTGCGGTCTCATCTGTCTCTCTCACTGTCCCCCAAGACTGAGCTGCCCACCATTCTCTTGCCTCCATGCACTTTTTCACCCTCCTGGCAAAATTAAGAAAGTCAGCCACTCCCCCATTTCAAGGTGAAGGGTGGATACCAAAAGTAATACTTCTATCTGGAACTCATTATTGTGCAATGTTACTCTACTTTCCTGAGTGACCCCCTTGAGAAATATACAATATCATTTCATGATCAAGGGAAATGTTGCTTGGAAATGTTTTTCTCCAAAAGCACTAATCTTTATCTAACTCAGGTGTCCCAAGATAGATCCTTTGACCTAACACAGAACAGAGATGTTGTTACTTGATGTAAGACTCTTCCATACGTCAAGTACAGTGTGATTATTTAGCTGGATTCTGAGGGTGTCCAATCCCACAAAATACCAAATGCATTATAGATTACAAAGGACTAGACTTCTTACTTATTTTCCTTTGCCCACTTTTACCTTTCCATCCACACTAGTTCTCAGATGAATTTCAATCAACTGACAGTTTATTCTAGACAACTAATTCTACAAACAAGCAATAGCTAAAATTTTAGAAATATGTATCATGAGGCTACAAATAAAATCATTAGGACATTACCACTTAGTAGAGACAATTATTTTTTGTTCTATTTGGGATAGTCTTACTTTACCACATGTCCTCAAATTCTAAGCTCTACTATTTGATTAAGGACTATGGAGGTTAGCCCAGAAAACAATTTCATATTTATTTGTCAGAGACAGAGAGAGGGAACAAGCAGGGGGAGTGGCAGGCAGAGGGAGAGGAAGAAGCAGGTTCCCCATGGAGCAAGGAGCCCGATGCAGGACTTGATCCCAGGACTCTGGGATCATGACCCGAGCCGAAGGCAGATGCTTAACCAACTGAGCCACCCAAGTGTCCCATTCTTTCTTCTAGTGAAAGTCCATACTTATACCTAAAATACTGTCCAATTTCAGAGAACACACAAGTACTCACTTGTTTAGCCTTGGTCTTTGTGATGGTGTCAGAAATAGGTTTTTTCCTCTCCTTCACAGCAGTTTTAGAAAATAATTCCTCAAATTCATGACAATCTATGGATGGCTCTTCAATTTTTTCCCAAATAAGTGAAGCACTGGTGTCTCTGAAGTTAAGGAGAAGACCAATGAGACCGCCGTCCAACGGAACTCGAAGACATCATCATGAGCATACACAAAAACGAAGAACAGAAGGAAAGAAGGGCAAGAGAGTAACAGAAGGATGAGAGGAAGTCAGGGAGAAAGGAAGGATAGAAGAAAGGGAAGACAGGCAAAAGGAGGCAAAGAGGGCAAGAGGAAGATAACAGGAGGAAAGAATACTCTTTTTTTTAAGACTGCCACTCATTTTATCAACTTGTTGAGAAAGTTAAAATACCATCCATACAGAATGAAACCTTTGTCTAGAAAAAAATAATTTCCAGGAATTCTTAGTTATCAAGTCACTGTATAAAAACGAAGAAGAAAAACCCCCTCTCAGTATAAGCTATAACGACAGGAAATGTTGGATATCTCACAATTTCAACTTGACTCATCAGCTTGGTGGAGTGTGCATGGGTTTAAAAAAGGAATGATTTTATCATCCAAGGTGGCATCCTCCCTCTCTCTACCACCTTCCTTCACCCCACTTTTATCTGACTTCAGACTGCAGGTTCATATCATACCACCTAAAAAGAGGAGACCTAGTGCTTTTTTTTTTTTTTCTGAAGCAAAGGAACAACAAAATAAAACAACTTCATAAAAGTATCTGGATAAAATGAGTCTGGAGCATGGTTTGAAATGAAGCATCAGTGTATATCAGTGATATGGCAATTATACAAAAATGAGCTGCAAAGTTAGAAATAATCAAACTGTACAGACTCTTCTCCCCTGATGTGATTCGGGTGAAGAGAAAATTAATGTAACAGAGGAGAAGGAGGCCTGGTAAATATCTCGGTCTAAATGCATGCCACATCATATAAAAAAAAAATTCAAAGAATCATGAAAAGTGAGAACAAGGAAGCCCAGGGAAGTTTAAAGAGCATGTTCTGTCCCCCTGCTGGCATATTCCTTAGCCATCTGTCACAGCACTGTCCCAGGGATCAGGGGACATCGGCTACAGACGATGCCTGGATAAGGAATATGGCACCAGTCTACCTGGTGGCAAGTATTCTTTTATAAATGTCATTTCCAAGTATGATTTTATGACTTCACAGTGCGTCACTGATTATCTACAGAAATGCCAGGAATTTCTCAAAACTCAATTATTTCACACATGGCATGTGGAATGTGTCTTTTTGTGTGGCACATCTTGGAAGAGAAAAACTACTACAAACAAAATGGAATAGTAAAGTGAGACTGTGCCTTCAAAAAATGCGAAAAAACATCCATCTTGAGGATGTGACTTATATTTATAAGCTATTTTTCAGAGTGACGTTCTGGAACCAGACAATAGAGCATGCAGGCTAAGAAAAATATACCCCTCCATTTTTCCAAGATTGATCAGTAATATACAGATACGTACATCTTATACACTGATATACATATGTCGTTTGTCTTATTCCTCTGATACTTCTGGAGAAAAGTCTAAAATTTTAAATAACAGATACTTCACTAAATATTAATGTAAAAAAAATCTACAGACAAGTTTAAGAACAGTACTTAAAAATACATTAAATAGTAATTTCCCCAAGAGTTTTAAAGGCAAATGTTCCCTCATATTGAACAACTGTGCACAGATGAGCACCAATTCATGTTACCTTTTACTATGAAGTTGAATTCTCGTCCAGTACAGAGGCTTCATGGGCCGACAAGGCTCTACTGGCTGCTTCCTACTCCCTCTGTCTTGGTTGAGCCCTAATCCAAACAAGCCAGCTGGCAA
>PISX010025956.1:0-25323 GCA_004024625.1 Mellivora capensis | reverse complement strand
ATTCCAATAATTCTGACGTTGGAACGTTTCATGGCATCATTTATTTCCCTGATTCTGTTTTCGTGGTTTCTAAGCTGTTTGTTCCAGGCTTCCTCCTGATCCTTTCTCTCTATCTGTTTGTCCTCCAGATCACTAATTCTATCTTCTGTCTCAGTTACCCTAGCTTTTAGAGAATCTAGATTAGATTGGAACTCATTGAGAGCCTTGTGAACATCATCCCTGGTGGCTTTCATTTCTGCCCTCATCATTTGGTCATCCATGGCTTTCTCCAACCTCGCTATTGCCTGGATAATTGTTAGCCTGAATTCCCTTTCCGACATAATGTCTATGTTGGTAGCCATTAGCTCTGTTGCAGAGGGCCCATCCTCTGAAATTTTCTTCTGCTGGGCATTCCTCCTCCTAGTCATTTTGGTGAGAGATGGCTGAATGGTTGTAGCTGGATGTATTGACCTTGGTGCAGTGAAGGTGCACCCTGGAATGCTTCTGAGCAATCAAGAGTCCCCACCCAAATGAAAGAGAAAAAGAAAGGAGAAAGCAGAAAAAGAGAGAGAGAGAGAGAGAGAGAGAGGAAAAAGAAAGAAGGATATAAGAGAAGGCTCAGCTCAAATGGGCCCCAAGGTAAGGTTTGTGAAGTATACAAACAAAAACAGACAGACAAAAAAGACTGATAAAACTATATGACAACAGAAGAAAAAAAATACATACATATATATGTAGAAGCAAAACAAAGAAACAAACAAACAAACAAAAAAGAACCTCTTCAAAAGAACCCTAAGTATAAGATTTATAGACTACCAGGACAAACACAAATATACAAAAATACTGGTAGGAGAAAAAGATGGGAGAGTGGTTGTAAATTCTCAATGTGGGCAAGGAAGGTTATTTTGATTCTTCCTGGATGTATCTTGATATCTTTTTTAAAGGACATAACTTTCCTAAGATAACAGGGGATTAAAAATTGGTTTACCTATAGGGGTAGCATTGATTGGGGAAAGGGGATTACCTTGAAGTTTAACTCTATATGAATATAAGCAAATAAAAGTAAAGAAAAGAATGATCTAAACTAAAGTGAAATTAAAAAAAAATTTATAAAATAAAAAAGCAAAAGAAAAACATGGGTATATGTACCAAAAAGTTCAGGTTAAAAGGTTATTATGGAATTTGATATACTGGATATCTCACTGTGATGGTAAATAGGCTAAAAAAATCTATATAAAAAAATTAAAAAATGAACCAGAATAGTGGGAACGAATTAAAAATTAAACGTTATATCTATGAAGTAGTAGAACTATGATTGTTCTCTTCTTGGCCGGTTGGCTTTCTGGGGGAGGGGCCTGCCACGTGGGTTTTCAGGCAGTGTTTCCTGAGTTAAGTCCTCCTGCCCCCCTCCAGGGGGTGGGCTCTGAGGAAACCGGGCCTTCAGGCTTTTGTTCTCTGGAGGTTTGTATGTCTGTTTGTTTGTTTTCTCTCCCCTTGGCAGCTCCCGATGGTTCTTGGAGGTTTAGAGGAAGCAAACTGCACCCAGACCTCCCTCCCAGAGAGAAGCCCCAGTCCATTCCCCTCTGGGTGCTGCAGAGCAGGCTCCCAGCCGCGATCTCTGGGGACACCTGTGCGTCCTGCTTGTACTCAAAACCACAAGCGGCAGCTGTCTGGGCAGCTCCAGACCCCCAGAGAGGTTCTAAGCAGTGATCTCACACTGAGATTTTCCCATTGGCCCAGCTGGGAGTGGTCAGACTTTCCGGGTCCAAGAGCACCAGGCTGGCGCCGCACTCAGGCTGATTTCATGGGTGATTGGAGTTCCTTGGTAGGTCATCAGCTCACTTTAGGGGACAGGTTGAACCAGCGCCTCCTCCTATTTCCCCCCCATCTTGTCTATCTCTGGATTCTTAAGGATTTTTTTTTTTTTTAGATACAAAAAAGTGTCCCCTGTATGGCACAGATAGTT
This sequence comes from Mellivora capensis, assembly GCA_004024625.1. Lineage (NCBI taxonomy): Eukaryota > Metazoa > Chordata > Mammalia > Carnivora > Mustelidae > Mellivora > Mellivora capensis. The sequence continues at coordinate 23,378 of PISX010025956.1, read as the reverse complement.
TTACTTTATTACTTGCAGTCTGAATGCCTCTTATTTTGTTTTTGATTACTGATTTATTCTCTTTACTTGTAGGTCTGTCCATCTTTTCTATTTCTTCTGGGATCAGTTTTGGTAGCCTGTGTGTTCCTGTGAGTTTGGGCATTTCATCTAGAATTTGTTGGCATTCGCTTGTTGATGGTGTTCTCTGACCATGGTTTGTATTTCTGTAAGGTCTGTACTGGTGTCCCCACATTTGTTTCTGTTGTAATAATTTGAGTCTCTAAATTTCTTAGTTGTCTAGCTAGTGATTTGTCAATTTTGTTGATCTTTTCAAATGTCCTTCTTTCTTTTGCCTCTTTATTCTGTTTCATTCATCTCATCTATAGACTTTATTTCCTCCTTCCAACTTTGGGCCCATTTACTCTTCTTTTTCTAGTTTCTTAAGGTGTGAAGTTAGATTATTGATTTGTGCTCATCTTTTTTGACATAGGCCTATAATTTATAACTATGAATTTTCCTCTGAGCACTGGTTTCACTGCATCTTATTAGTCTTGGTGTGTTGTGGTTTCATTTCCAACTATCTCAAAATATTTTCTAATTTTCCTTACAATTCTTCAAGAGTGCATTGTTTACTTTTGGCAGACTTGTGGATTTTCCAGTTTTCCTTCTATTAGTGATTTCTAGTGTCACTCATCTGTGGTTGGAAAAGATACCCTGTATGATTTCTGTCTCTTTACATTTACTGTGATTCATTTCCTGGCCGAACCCATGGTCTGTGTCAGAGAACGTTCTGTTTGTGTGTCTCTGGTGCGGTGGGTGGAGAGCTCTGTTGAGTCAGCTGGGTCTACCTGGCATACACTGCTGTTTCCTTACTGACCTCCTGTCTGTCTGTCTGTCCATTATGGAAAGCAGGGCACTGAACTCTCCAACTACTATTGTACATCTTTTTCTCTCTATGATCTGTTAGTTTTCACTTCATGCAGTTTGGTCTCTCCTGTGTATTGTACTTATGTTTACAGTTGTGAGATCTTCTTGGTGAAATGAACATTTTATCAATTTATGATGTCCTTAATTGATGCATTTATCAATCAATAGATAATGTTTCCTATGGTTTTTGCCTTAAAGTCTGTTCTGCCTGACATTAGTACAAACACCCTTCTGGTCTCTTCTGGTTGTATTTGTAAGGAACATCTTTTCACTTGAAGCCCATTTATCTTTGAATCTAAAGTAAGTTTCTTGTCGACAGCATGTATTTTTTTATTTTTTATTTTTTATTATTTTTATTTTTTTTATTTTTTTAAACATTTTATTTGTTTATTAGAGAGAGAGAGGGAACACAAGCAGGGGGAGTGGGAAAGGGAGAAGCAGGTTTCCTGCTGAGCAGGGAGCCCAATGTGGGCCTTGATCCCAGGACCCCGGGATCATGATCCAAGCTGAAGGCAGACCCCTGACGACTGAGACACCCAGGCGCCCAGCCTTTTAGTTTTTGTTTTTTTTTTAAATTTATTTATTTGTCAGAGAGAGCGAGCGAGCACAGACAGACAGAGTGGCAGGCAGAGGCAGAGGGAGAAGCAGGCTCCCTGCTGAGCAAGGAGCCCGATGTGGGACTTGATCCCAGGATGCTGGGATCAATTTTTTAAAAATCTATCTCACCAATCTCTACTTTTTAATTAGCTAATTGAATCTATTTACAGTTAAAGTAATATTTACAAGGAAGGACTTCTGCTATTTTGGTCTTTTTTTTTAATATGTTGTATCTTCTTTGTTCCTTATTCTCTCCATTACTGTCTTTTTTCTGTTTAATTGATTTTTTTCTGGTGTTTCATGTACTAAGTGTATATATTTACTATAACTTTGTATATATTATATATACATATAACATTGGCTCTATCTATCTATTTATCTATCATCTATCTGGTTTTTTCTTAGTGGATATCCTTAGTGGTTATCACAATTAATATCTTAACTTTGTAATATTCATGTTTAAAATTATACCATTTTAGTTTAAATAAAAGAGCTGTTCCTTTACAGCTCTGTGTCCCCACCCAAAGTGCAGCTTTATGTTGGTATTGTCAAGATTTGTCTTTATACACTAACTTCAGTCCATTAACTTTATGGTTTTGTAATTATTGTTTATGCATTTGTGTTTTAAGATCATATGGGGAAAAACCCCCAAAGAGTTAAAAATTAAAATGCCTCAATACCAGCATTTACGTTTACCTGTGTCACTACACTTACTACTATTCTTTATTTTTTCATATAATTTCAAGTTATTGTCAGTGTTTTTCATCCATGCTTGAAATGCCTATTTAGCATTTCTTGCAGGACAGTTGTAATAACAACAAAATCATCAGTACTTATTTGAAGGGGAATGTATTAATTTTTCCTTCATTTTTAGGGATGCTTTTGCCAGATAAAAAGTTCTCGGATAGTTTTTTTTTTTTTTTTTGTTTTTTTCTTTTCCCCTGAGCACTTTAAAACATCAACTACTAACTTCTGGCCCCTATGGTTTCTGAAGGGACATCAGCTGTCATTCTTGGTAGGAACACTCATATGAATATTCTCTTTGCCCCTTTCCCTTTAAATCTCCCTGTGTGTATGTTGCCCCACAGGGATTTAAGGCTCTGTTCATTTTCTTCATTCTTTTTTCTTTCTGTTCCTCAGACTGGGTAATTTCACAGACTTGTGTTCAAGTTTGCTGAGTTTTTTTTCTTTTGGCTGCTCAAATCAGAAGTTGAACCCCTCTAGTGAATTTTCATTCCAGTTACACTTTTCAAATGTAGAATTTCTATGTAGTCTTAGAAATATATCTTCTTATTGATATTCTCTCTATTTGGTGAGACATTGTTCTCAAACATTTCTTTACTTGATGAGAAATGGTTTCCTTTAATTTTCTGAGCATATTTAAACTAGCTGACCTAAAGACTTTGTTTAGTGAAACCATATCTGGACATTTTCAGGGACAGATTCTGTTGGACAGCTTCCTTTCCTGTAATGGACCATGATTTTTTGCATGTCATATAATTCTTTGTTGATATTGGAATATTAATAATATCATGTGGGAACTTAGTTCAAATTGTCCAACCCCCTCCCCACTTTGTAGTTGTTGGTGTTTGTTTTTGTTTCTATTTGTGTGTCCAGTGACTTTTCTGAACTACTTCTGTGAAGTCTGCATTTTATACTGTGTTGAACCCCTGAAGTCTCTGGTTGGTTAGCTAATGGTTTTACAGTGGTTTCTTTAGATGCTTGTAACCAGTAAGCCTCCCAGTTCTTGTTGGTACATGCATATACAACTTAGTCAGGCAGTTTACAATCATGTTTCCACGTCCTCAAGGTTAGCCCATGTGTGAGTTTAGGGCCTCCTCAAATGATTCTTGAGTATACATATATTTGTGGCCCTCTAGATGCCCATGAATGTGCCAGAGCTTTCCAAAGCCCTCTATGGACATAGACATTCTTGAAGATTTTCCTTTGAAGCTGATTTGTTAGCCTGTTGTTTACTCAATTGATACCTACCACCTTGGGCAGCCATGATGTTCAGTAATTGCCTGTATTGTTTTCAACAAATACTGATGGGGAAAAGGCTATTTGCATTGAGTGAGCTCCTGTTCAGGCTTGAAGAATGAGGAAGGAGGAAAAGAAGAATGGAGGGAAGGAAGTCAGTCTTTTTTTGTTCAATTAGCTGCCATATAATACATCATTAGTTTTTCATGTAGTGTTCAATGATTCAGTAGTTGCGTATAACACCCAATGCTCATCACCACACGTACCCTCTTTAATACCCATCACTGGGCTAACCCATCCCCCAATCCCACTCCCTTCTGTAACCCTCAGTTTGTTTTATGGAGTCCATAGACCCCTATGGTTCATCTTCTTCTCTAATTCTTTTCATTCAGGTTTCCCTCCCTTACTGTATGGTCCTCCCCCGCTATTCCTTATGTTCCACACATGAGAGAAACCATATGATAATTGACTTTCTCTGCTTGACTTATTTCACTCAGCATAATTTCCTACAGTCCCATCCATGTTGATGCAAAACCTGGGTATTCATCCTTTCTGATGGTTGATAATATTCCATTGTATATGTGGTCCACATCTTCTTTATCCACTCATCTGTTGAAGGGCATCTCGACTCCTTCCACAGTTTGGCTGTTGTGGATATTGCTGCTATGCACTTGGGGTGTAGGTGCTCCTTCTTTTCACTACATCTGTATCTTTGTGGCAAATACCCAGTAGTGTAATTGCTGGGTCATAGGGAAGCTCTATTTTTAACATCTTGAGGAATCTTCATACTGTTTTCCAGAGTGGCTGTACCAGCTTGCATTCCCACCAACAATGGGAAACCGTTCCTCCACTTCACATCCTCACCAACATTTGTTGCTTTCTTTTTTAAAGATTTTATTTATTTATTTGACAGACAGAGATCACAAGTAGGCAGAGAGGCAGGCAGAGAGAGAGAGGGGGAAGCAGGCTCCCTGCCGAGCAGAGAGCCCAACACAGGGCTCAATCCCAGGACCCTGAGACCATGACCTGAGCCGAAGGCAGAGACCCAACCCACTGAGCCACCCCGGCACCCCTGTTGTTTTCTGACTCGTTAATTTTTGCCATTTTAACTGGTGTAAGATGGTATCTCATTGTGTGTTTTTTTAATGTTATGTTAGTCACCATACAGTATATCATTAGTTTTTGATGTAGTGTTTCATGATTCATTGTTTGTGTATAACACCCAGTGTGTTATTCTTTTTACACATTTCTGATTCAATGGGTTACTGTTTGATTGAGTATGCTTATATTTATATTCTTGAGGAAGTGTGGTTGGTAGTATTTCATATATGTATTTGTGTGGCTTTGTCCTCAGGGTATGGAAAATGTTCCCTTCTCATCTGTTTTCTATGCAAGATTGTGTAGAATTGATGTGATTTCTCTTCCTTCTTTAATTTCTTCTCTTAAAGTTATTTCCCTGATTAAACCAGTAAAGTCATCCTGGGCTAAATATTTCTTCCTTTAGAAGGTTTAAATTTTGAAAACATTTTATTTATAGAGGTGAAATTATGCAAGTTACCTGTTTTTTCTTGGGCAAATTTTAGTAGTTTGTAATTTTTGAGGAATTGTTCTATCTCTTCAAATTTGTCTAATTTATGTGCATAGAGTTGTTTGTAGTGTTTCTTTATTATACTTTTAATGTCAGCAGGGTCTGTGGTGATGTTCCTTTCCATTCCTGATATTGTTAGCTTAGATTTGATCTCTTTTTTCTTTATAGTCTTACTAGAGATTCATCAATTTTTTTATCTTTTCAAAGAACCGTATATAGTTTTCATTGATTTTCTCTATTTTTTCAATTTAATTGATTTCTATTCTTTATTAATTTTCCTTCTGCTTGCTCTGGGTTTATATTGCTCCTAATTTCTTAAGGTGAAAAAAAAAGGATTACTGATTGAAAGTTTTTCTTTTCTTTTTATCCTCCAATGCTGCCAATTTATTCATTTCTAATATAAATATTTAGTAGTGTAAATTTCCCCCTAATTATTGTTTTAACTTTATCCTACAAATTTTGATATGTTTTTATTTTAATTGTTGTTCAGTTTAAAATATTTACTGCCTTCCCTTGAGACTTCTTTGGTTTCTGTAGTTTTCAGAAGTGTGCTGTTTAATTTCCAAGTATTCTCTTTTTTTTTACTCTTATCTCTCTGTTATTGACTTCTAGTCTACTTCCATTCTGGTCAGAGAACATACTTTGTATTACTTCAATTTAAAAATTTTTTTAGAAATTTCTTTTCTTAACTTCAGTATGATCTGCAGTTAAGTTGCCATTACAATATGGTAAATGTTCCATGTATACTTGAAGGGAAGGTATATTCTACTGTTGTTGGGTGGAACACATTGCAAATGTCAGTTAGGTCATGCTGGTTAATGGGTTGGTTCTTCTATATTCTGATGATCTTCTGTCTACTAGTTCTACCAGTTGTTGTGTGAAGAGTGAAGTCTTTAGTTATAAATGTGGACTTTCTGTTTTTACTTACAGTTCTGTCAGTAATTTGCTTTGCATATTTTGACTCTGTTGTTAAGGGCTTACTCATTTGGGATTATTACATGTTCTTTATAAATTAACTCATTTGTCTTTATAATATTTCTGGTAATTTTCTTGGCTCAAAGATTTACTTTATTTTAATATAATAATATTAATTTAATTTTAATAAAATATTAATATAAATATTCCAGCTTTGTTTTGATTAGTGTTTGCATTACATGTTTTTTTTTATTCTTTTGTTTTTACCTACACATATTTGAAATGAGTTTCTTGTAGATAACGCAAAGTTCAGTAATTTTTTTTAAAGATTTTATTTATTTATTTGACAGACAGAGATCACAAGTAGGCAGAGAGGCAGGCAGAGAGAGAGGAGGAAGCAGACTCCCCGCTGAGCAGAGAGCCTGATGCGGGGCTCGATCCCAGGACCCTGAGATCATGACCTGAGCCCAAGGCAGAGGCTTAACCCGCTGAGCCACCCCGGCACCCCAAAGTTCAGTAATTTTTTAAAATCAACTTTTTTAAAAAGTTGAAATTTTTAAAAATTTCAATGAGAATTTTAAAAAAGATTTTTAAAAATCTGTCTTAGGAATCAGTGTGTTTACACTATTTTCATTTAATGCAATAATTTGTACATTTGGATTTAGGTCTACTATTCTATTATTTCCACTTTTTTCTTATTTTTGGTTCTCCTTTTTCATCTTTGCTGCCTTTTTTGGGTTACTTAGGAAGTTTTTAGTACTCCATTTTAATTTATCCATTGTGGTTCTGTGTCTACTTTTGTGTGCCCACCGTAGGGATTATGTTAAACATACTCAACTCTCACCACTTACTTAGAATCATTATTTTACTACTTCAGTTGGGATGTAGAACTTTTATCAATATATAGGTCCTTTTACCCTCCCACCATTATGCCATTATGTTATTAGTTATTTTATGTATTATGTCTAGCATTGACAGCCTCATCAAACAATGCAATAATTCTTGCTTTCAATTGCCAAATATAGTCCAAAGAATTGTGCAGAATAGTCTGTTTTTTTTTTACCCAACATATTAGTCAGCTCAGGCTGCCATAACAACAGAAATTTATTTTCTCACAGTGCTGGAGGCTCGAAGCCCAAGATCAAGGTACCAGCTTGGGCATGTGCTGGTGATGGCTTGCAGATGGCTGTATCCTCACATATCATTTCCTCTGTGGGCCTGTGGAGATCAAGAGAATTCTCTGGTGTCTCCCTCTTATAAATTCCTATTGGATTAGGGTCCCACCCTTAGGGCCTCTTTTAACCATAAGTAACTCCCTAAATGCTCTATATCCAAAATTGGGGGTTAGGACTTCAACACACAGATCATGGGAGGGGGTGTTGGGCAGACAATTCATTGTCCATAACATCCAAACATCTACCATTTATGTTGGTCTTCCTTCATTCCTGATGCTCTGAATCTTCTTTAAATGTCATTTCCCCTAAAAATTCTTGTGGAGCAGATCTGCTGGCAGTGAACTTTCCTAGCTTCCCTTCATGCAGGATGTCTTTATTTCACCTCTATTTCTGAAGGATAATTTTGCTGGATACAGAATTCTGGACCAATGATTCTTTCTTTTAGTGACTAATTTTCAATGAGAAAAATCACAGTAATTCAAATTGTCCCCCCCACAAGTCATGTGTTTGTATTCTTTGACTGTTTTCAAGAGTGTTGTTTAATTTTCAATGGCTCTGAAATGGTGTGTCTGGTCGTGGATTTCTTTGTGTCCAAGATTTGCTGGGCTCTTATAATCTGGTTGATGTCTTTCACCAAATTTGAAAAAGTTTCAACCATCCTTTCTTTTTCTTTCTTTTTTTTTTGTAGGAACTTTATTTTTTATTTTATTTATCTATTTGTCAGATAGAGAGAGAACAAGCAGGGGGAGGGGCAGACAGAGGGAGAAGCGGGCTCCCTGCTGAGCCAGGAGCCCAATGCAGGACTTGATTCCAGGACCCTGAGATCATGACCTGAGCAGAAGACAGACACTTAACTGGCTGAGCCACCAGGCGTCCCTCAAGCGTCATTTCTTGAAAATATTTTTTAACTACACTCCTCTATCTTTTCTAGGATTAGTGACATGAATTTTAGTCCTTGTAGTTTAATTCCATAGGTTCCTGAGTCTCTATCTAGCAGGTCCCTTTCTTGCTCTTGCTTAGATTGGTTAATTTCTATTGATTTATCTTCAAGTCCAGTTACTCTTCTGTTGTCTGGATTTTGCCACTGAGCTATTGAGTGAATTATTCCAGTTATTATATTTTTCTACTTATAAAAAGTATATCAGTTCTTTATATCTTTTCTTTCTTTGTTGAGAGTTTCTGTCTTTCCATCCCTTCCAAGAACATTAGCTTTCTCTTTTTGGATCATTTTTATAATAGTTGCTTGAAACTCTTTGTCAGATATTTCCAGCTGCTGTGTCATTTTGACATTGGTGTCTGTGAATATTCTTCTCGCAGGCGTGTGAACTGAGAGTTTCCTGAGAGTTTCAGGGGGCTGTTTTGGATAGCATCCTGGATGTAATGAATACTATGTTTTGAAACTGTGGGTCTCCCTTATATCTAATGAGGAATGTTAATTTTTTTTTTAAGCTGGAAATAAACTTTGCTGAATTCCAGTGATGGGTTCCTGCCAGCCTTCCAGGGGTTGTTTTGTTTCCAGAGTCTTTGCAGTACCATTGTAATCTGTCCTGAATGTGCCCACCTAGTACTTACTGTGGCTTTGCCCAGTGGCCTCTGCCCCAATTCAGAGCTCGAGATTTTTGGCCTGCTGATGGGGTCAGATCCACTCACACATGGCTCAAGGGTGAGCCCTGGTGTTCCTTGATAACCTCATGTTCTGTATTTTCTGTAATCCTCTTTAGCTCTTTGGTTGGAAAGGTAGGCATGTTGATTTGGTACCTGCTTACCATGGTCCCCCTGCACCAGCAGGAGGATAGAAAAAGAAAGATCAGTGGGTCCTCCTTCAGTTGAAGAACAATGTTCTCTATCCTCAGTGTTCTGAAGGTTTCTGATCTTGATGGGCAAGGGTATAAGAGCATGGAGAAAACATGGGGTGTCTTCAGTTACCTCTGAGCATTTGGGTTCTCTTCCCTATGCTCTAGGGGAGGGGGAGAGACCTACTTCTGGATGTTGGGCTGCTCTGTGCAGGCAAGCAGGAGAAGGTAGACTCACTTCTGGTTTGGTGGACTTTGAATTCTGGTTTTTGTCCTCCCCAGTCCGCCTGCTGCTGCTTACTATGAGAACCTTCAGATGAACTCCATGGCCCTGTGGCTGCATTTGGTGACTAAGACAGGGTGGACCAACCACAGGTGTTTTTGTAAAAATATGGGTTTTAATTTTTTGTAATTATGAAGATGGACCTAAAGTTTGGTGTTTCTAGTGTGGGACAAATCCCAAACATCCTTGTGGTGATATCTGTAACTCGCTCAGGTCAATTTTGAAGGCAAACCACTGTGTAGCTGGGGTCCTCATTTTGTTGGCTCAGTTGTGGGGTCAGAGTGACCATGGAGGGCTCCACAGGCTTCTTCCTGGCACAGCCAGTGACAGATCATCTCAAACACACACAGACAGGTGTGCGTGCATGCACACACACTTTTACATGGATGCACATTTAAACATATATGCTCACACCCAGACCTATACACATGCATAGACATATATACACCCTTGCACACATTTCAACACACATACACACTCACAGACACACATACACACAAACATATGTGCATGCATACTTAAACACATATACTCTCAACAACACATGCATAGACATGCAGACACACATGCACACCCAACCATACATAGTAATCCCCACATATATACACATAGACGTACACACATAGATGCATACACACAGTGTGATCAGGAATGATTTTGTGACATGCTTATCGAAGACACAATTTCCTTCACGGTTAGTCTGGGAGGATTCCTATGGAGTGAGCCTCAGAAATAACAGAGACCTGGTGTGACCCTAACTTGAGGATGCAGCTGAGTCTGGGGCCACAAAATGAGTGGCAGGTGCCTCACTGTACAGTCTGAAAGGTGTGTACCCACTGGCCATGGCTGAGAGTGATGGTCAGCTGTGTGGTTAGGTGCTCTCTGCCTTCACATGGTAGCGTTTGTGAGGACTCATCCATTCTCAGAATTCTGGTAGTAGCCTCAGTGGGCATAAAAATGATTCCAGAAATAAGGCTGTTGTTGGCTGGGAGGGCAGATGTGGCAGGAGTTCAGATGGGCATCACATCCACAGGAAGCATGTGGATTCCACTGAACCCCTCTGGTCCCCGGAGACATTTTCCCACAGAGATTTTGCTTCTGGAGGTGTCTGGGTCAAACAGAGGTGGTGGCTGAAGGGATGGAGAGGGTGTATGAGCATATGAAGTGGTACTTATGTGGGTGTGGGCTGAGAAACAGTGATATTGGTGAGTCTTACAAGCTTGGGTGAACACATAGACTGAAGGGCCACCATCTGAGACATGGCAGGGGGACAGGAGCAGATTTGTAGGTGATGAGTGAGCCTGGGATGTCCAGGGGGTGGTTGGCTGTCTGGGTATGGTACTCAGTTGATGCTGGTCTGGGAAGGGAGACTCAGGGTTTGTTGGCATGTTGGTGGTGGGAGGGACTGGGGAAAGAAGTGCCGTGGAAGGAGTGGATGATAATGGGACCTACCCCTGGGATCCTGGGAGAGCTGGGACCATATAAAAAGAGGCCCAGAGGGGTGGGGGGAGAACCCAGTGACATGGAGGCTGACTGCAGCCCTGGCCAGCCACTGCACTGATTGTTGAAGACCACTGTCTTCCATCCAGCCACCTGCTCCAGGGGAAAATCAGCCAGCTGGTTGTTTTATTTTTTTTTTCTCCATGAAAAATACATTTAAGGCATAAAAATAGAACCATCTATACTTTGGTTTTGTGCCTTTTAAAAATATTAAAAATCCAATTAAAAGTCTTGTAATTCAAGGATATTGCCCATTCTTGGTGATATTTCATAAAGAATTATTTCTGAAATGCAAGCTGGTGCAGCCACTCTGGAAAACAGCATGGAGGTTCCTCAAAAAGTTGAAAATAGAGCTACCCTACGACCCAGCAATTGTACTACTGCGTATTTACCCCCAAAATACAAATGTAGTGATACGAAGGGGCACGTGCACCTGAATGTTTATAGCAGCAGTGTTCACACTAGCCAAACTATGGAAAGAGCCTAGATGTCCATCAACAGAAGAATGGATAAAGAAGATGTGGTATATATGGAATATTATGCAGGCATCAGAAAATGAAATCTTGCCATTTGCAATGATGTGGATGGAACTAAAGGGTATTATGCTAAGCAAAATAAGTCAGTCAAGGAAAGAGAGCTATCATATGATCTCACTTATATGAGGAATTTAAGGAACAAAACAGAGGATCATAGGGGAATAGAGGAAAATTTAAAAGAAGATGAAATCAGAAAGGGAGACAAACCATAAGAGGGAGACTTTTAATCATAGGAAGCACACTGAGGGTTGCTGAAGGGGAGGTGGGTGGGAAAGTAGAGTAACTAGTTGATGGACATTAAGGAGGGCACATGACATAATGAACACTGGGTATTATATAAGACTGATGAATCACTGACCTCTACCTCAGAAATTAATAATACATTATATGTTAATTAAATTTAAATTTAAAAAATGAAGGCAAAAAAATCTAAGCCATATATATATGTGTGTGCATATATATAGATATCTATCTATCTATCTATATAAATTCTCCCTGAAAATAGCTATGCTCTGATGGCCAAAAGCCAAGATTTCCATTGACTATTGGAAGATTAGAGAGGAGTTCCTGAAGCAAAAAGTCCCTAGTAGATGAGATTGGAAAGTTAGAGTTAAAAGCACCCATCTGGATTTGGGTTTCCAACAGTACCGTGGACTTCTCTAGTGTGAAAACTCTCCCACTGTAGACATCTGAAACTGTGGGGCCGAATGTAACAAAGTCAGGTTAAGTTAATATCTGGACTGGCAAAGAGAAAGAGGGACATTTCCAGGTGCTAGAAAAGAGGAGGCGCTGAGAAATGAAAGCAGTGGATGATGACTTGGTGCACTGTTGCTACTGTGGGAGGCTTTGGGTCCCAGGGACTTGGGTCTGACTTACACCACCAGCTTGCCAATAGGCATGAGAACAAGTAGGAAGTGAGATGGAGATCAGCATACAGTGATGGAAATCTTCTAGAACCACATCATTAAAGAAAAGATGGACCAGAAAAGCAATCTCCTGCAGCCCAGGGAGGTCACAGGGCACTTGTATTTTTGCCTTGGCTTAGATGGGAAAAGCTCCCCTAAGAAATGGAAACCCATTTTTCACCTGGGAATGAGGTTTCAACTTATAATGCTAAGGACCCCAGACTGAGAAGTTAACCTACCAGTGGGGCTCCAGGCCACTGGCACTCCTGGAGTGCCTGGCAACAGTGAACATCAGGAGGGTTACCCCACCGCCAAAGCCACACTTAATAATACCACTGGCCGAGGAAACCATGCCAGATTCAGAGTAAAATACATCTAAACACTGGAGGAATAATCCTATATAGAAGGGAGTTGGAAGTCACAGAAAAGATGAGGGCTAGACCACCCAGGAACCTCAGATAATGTAACAGCATACTTAAAATGAGTAATACGAGAGATTTGATAAAGTAAGAAAGAAGTTAAGTAGGAAGCAGAAGAACAGGCAGATTCAAAGAAGAAGCAAATAAAGCTTCATGAATGGGAAACACATTTATAATGAACAATTTAATGGAGTGATAAATAGCAAATTAGACATAGCTGAAGACAAAATCACTGAACTGAAAGATAGATTTGAGGAAGTTATTCAGAGGGAAACACAGAGATTAAAAACAAGAGAGAAGGGCAGAGGTAGAGAAGAGAAGCTGTAGGCCACAGATGTGCCCAAAGGATTTCTAGGAGAGGCTGGAGAGACTGAGAAGAAAAAATTATGACGGAAACCACACAGAAATTTTAGCAGGGGTTGAAGATGTGAATCCTAAGCTTCAGGACTCCCAAGTGATTGTGGGAAATGTAGGAAAAATAAATCCACATCTAGACACATCACAGTGAACCACAGAAGAGTAAAGATGAGTGGGAAGACAGTAATCCTTCCACAGATTTGTCCAGAGCAATGAAGAGAACAAAGAAGGCATCATCTCCAATGTACTGGGGGAATATGACTGTCAACCAGAATTCTGTATCCACCTAAACTATCATTCAAAACTTTGAGTGAAATAAAGATGTTTTCAGGAGGTAAATGGAGAGAACTTACCATTCACAAAACCCTGCTGGAAAAAAAATTGTTGATGGATATATGTCAAAAGGAAGAATGTAATATGATCCAGAGAAGTAAGCTAATAAAAACCATGTCCAGTCCCCAAGCCAGGGGTTTCATTACACGGATGGTGGTTGGATTACTAGAAGTGACAGACTGCATTAGGAGTCATTGTGTCTGTGTTCTTGTGACTTGGACATCACCCATTTTTGGTGACAGTGCACAAGAAATTCTCCCTGAAAATATTTGTGGTTTGATGTGCAGGTATGCCTCCATTTAGGATAATTATGGCATCACAGATGTTAAATGCCAAATCCTGAATCATACCTACCTGGAAATTATTTGACCTGGAGTCTTCAGATCATGAAAACTAACCTGTTCTTGCTTCATGTGTTTTCTGAGTGTGGGGTTTTCTGTGTAGAGGGAGCCAGGAGCAGGGCAGACTTGTGGCCAAGCCATTCTGGTTTTGAGATCCAGAGGGTGGGCCTTCATTCAGCTCTAGGTATTTGATTGTCCCTCTCTGTCTCCAGAACCTGCATTAGTGTTTGCCAGGGACCAGCCAGCATGCAGGGAGGTGCAGGCCAAGGTGGGGGCCAGTGCCACCCTGAGCTGTGAGGTGGCCCAGGACAAGACAGAGGTGACGTGGTACAAGGATGGGAAGAAGCTGAGTGCGAGCTCCAACGTGCACGTGGAGGCCAAGGGCAGCAGCAGGCGACTGGTGGTGCAGCAGGCAGGGAAAGTGGATGCTGGGGAGTACAGCTGCGAGGCCAGGGGCCAGAAAGTGTCCTTCCACCTGGATGTCACAGGTCAGTTCTTTTGGTTAAACTCTAGTCTTGATCGAGGGTGATGGTGGGATAAGCATAGAGTCCAGAAAGACTCTGGAGCTCTTTTCATTAGACTTAACTTTTCATATGTCCCTCCTTTGGCCTCCGATTCTCATACATGTGGCTGAGCCAAGAGAAATTGGATAGGAAGGTATACATGGAAAGGTTTGCTAATTCCTGTGAACCATGACTGGTGTTCCAGGGATGATACCCACCTGGGACAGCCAACATGGAGCAGTGGTAGAATGTATGGTCCCCACCTGGGACAGCCCACATGGAGGAGTCATAGAATGTGTGATCCCTACCTGGGACAGCCCACATGGAGCAGTGATAGAATGTGTGGCCCCCACCTGGGACAGCTCACGTGGAGCAGTGATAGAATGTGTGGTCCTCACCTGGGACAGCCCACGTGGAGCAGTGATAGAATGTGTGGTCCTCACCTGGGACAGCCCACGTGGAGCAGTGATACAATGTATGGTCCCCACTTGGGACAGCCCACATGGAGTAGTAATAGAATGTGTGGGTCCCACCTGGAACAGCACCCATGGAGTGGTAATAGAATGTGTGGTCCCCACCTGGGACAGCCAACGTGGAACAATGGTCATATGTGGTCCCCACCTGGAACAGCCCATAGGAGATGTGGTAGAGTTAGGGACCCCCTGCAACAGTCCACATTGAGGAGAGGGAGAATTTAGGGTCTTCACTCATTCAGGCAACATAGAGCTGGAACAGTCCATGAGGACCAGTGGTAGAATTTATGGTCCCCACCTGAACAAGCCCTCACACAGTAGTTACAGAATGGGTACATAAATTGTATTACTTATTGCTGAGAAGGCTATAGGGCTTCTCCAGATGACACAGCTGACACAGAGCCTGGAGAAGTTTCCATTCCCTCTGCTTCCTGGTTCAGTACTTCTTCACCCAGTGCTGCCTTCCTTACAGACATGATATCTTCAATCATGTGCATCGCTCTCTGTCCCCAGAGCCCTCCGTGGTGTTTGCCAAGGAGCAGCCAGCATGCAGTGAGGTGCAGGCCAAGGCGGGGGCCAGTGCCACCCTGAGCTGTGAGGTGGCCCAGGCCCAGACAGAGGTGACGTGGTACAAGGATGGGAAGAAGCTGAGTGCGAGCTCCAACATGCATGTGGAGGCCAAGGGCTGCAGCAGGCAGCTGGTGGTGCAGCAGGTGGGGAAGGCAGATGCCGGGGAGTACAGCTGCGAGGCAGGGGGCCAGAAGGTGTCCTTTCGCCTGGATGTCACAGGTGGGTTCCTTGAGGTCTTTCTTATGCTCCTTAGAGCACAGTAGTTATCCAGAGTGGGGGTGCATGCAGGTGACGTCTCATGTCCGTTTGGTCACAAAGTTTCCCAAGCAGCAGCCTGCGGTATGAATTACATGACCATGATTGTATTTTATGAGTGCTTCTTGTCTTTTCACTTGGGCAAACATTGCAACAACCTCAGAGGAGGAGTTCTGATCATTCCCATTTTATTTTACTTTGTTTTTTTTAATTAAAGATTTTATTTATTTATTTATTTTATTAATTTAATTATTTTAATTACATTATTTAATTTTAATTATTATTTATTTTTTTATTTTATTAAAGATTTTATTTATTTATTTATTTAACAGACAGAGTTCACAAGTAGGCAGAGAGGCAGGCAGAGGGGGGTGGGAAGCAATCTCCTTGCTGAGCAGAGATCCTGATGCAGGGCTTGATCATAAGACTCCAGGATCATGACCTCAGCCCAAGGCAGATACTTAACTCACTGAGCCACCCAGGCACCCCAATTATTTGCATTTTAATATGAGGCTAAGAAAATTCTATAAGTTGCCAAAATTCACACAGCCAGAAAACCACAGAGCCAGCGTTTGGACCCCCTATTCTGAGATTATTTGGAAGGCAGCTATGCTCACCACTATACCACCAACGCCCGCTCTGAGATTATTTGTTTACCTTTTCCGCCTGAAGAACTCTGTCATCAGTATTTATTTTAGCTGGTCTTCTCAGGCTCTATTTTTTTTCTTATATGAAAACATATTTATTTTACCTTTAATTCTGTGGGTATTTTCTCTGGGAATCACATTACATTTTAATAGCTCTTCATTTGTAAATACAATTGACTCTCGAACAGTGTAGGTTTGAACTCCACAGGTCCACTTGCATGTGGATTTTTAAAATAAATACAGTACAGTATGGTACATGTGCTTTCTCTTTCTTAGCATTTTCTTGGTAACATTCTCTTGGCTGTAACCTACTTCACCGAAGAGCTCTGTCTGTAATGCACAGCGCACAGAGTAGCCTGTGTGCTGGTCACGTTTGTATCGTCAGCAAGGCTTCCGGTCCGCAGCAAGCCATCAGTAGCTACGTTTTGACTGCATGGGGCTTCATCACCCCAGCCCCCGTGTTGTTAAGAGTCAATGGCATGTATTTTAACATTTTGAAGATATCATTCCATTGTCTTCTGAGTCCCATATTTTCTTCTAAAATATCAACTGTCGGTTCTGTTATGTTGCTTCAAGGATTTTTTTTCTTTTCCTTTTTCTTTTCCCCTTCCTTCCTTCCTTCCTTCCCTCCTCCTGTTGCTTTTAAGAGACTACGTTTGGTTTTAGTTTTCAGCGGTTTTACTTTGATGAACCTAGGTGTGGTTTCCTTTTTATTCGTCCTGGTTGGGGCCGCAGGTCATCTTGGGTGTGTGGGTTTATGTTCTCCTCAACCATAGGCTACCCTTGGCCTATCTCTCCTCTGTCCCAAGTTTTGTTACATTTTATTCAACCATGTTGTGTTTCCCCACATGTCTCATATGCATCTTTCTCTCTGCCTCTTAATTATCTTTCTCTCTCTCCTTTATTCTGTGTGTTTTGTTGACCTACCTTACAATTCCCTAACATTCTGTTCTGCTTAGAGTATGTCTGACTCACTTATATACTGTTTTGACTATTTTCAAGTGATATAATTTCCATCTGATTGATTTCTTATAGATTCCAGACTCTGTAGTAAATTTCTTATGTTTGATCTATTTTTAAAATTTCATTTTAAAACAGTATTAACCATGGGTATATCCCAGTCTGAAAAAGCATAATAACCCATCATCTGATATTGTCCTTTTTTGTTGTTGTTTTGTTTTCTATTTACTCCTTTCCTTGACGCACAAGCAACATTTCCACTGACTGTCAGACATTGCTTGAGAAAACTTGTTGGGTATAGATCATGTTATCTTATTCCAGAAAGAGGGTTGTTCCTTCCTATGCTAGGTGGAGAGAAGGCAGCCAAACTTCAGCTCATTCCAGGACCATGCTGGCTCGGGGCCCCCTTGCAGTTTTGATCAGGGCCTTCCGTCTATAGTGGGCCCCAATTCTGGTTATGGCCCTCCCCAAATTCCTGCGGATGCTTAGGTGTGGGTGAGGCCCCTTTCCCAGCAGAAGCTCAGCGCTAATCTTCCCTGGAATGCAAGGTGCCAGAGTGTGCTGTCTGCTCTGGAGCTCAGAGGTTTTCTGCGGGGCTTCATAGTCTTCTGTGTCCAGCAGCTTCAGAACTCAACAGACCCTTGAGGGGAACATGGCTGAGTGGCAGCTCAATTCTACATGGTCCCTCTTCCTGGGAGACCTGGCTCCTCCTCTAACTGCACCCCTCTATGCACACAAGTGTGCATGTACTGGTGGTCTCCCTGTTTTTTTGGGAGCCATGCTGTGCCTGCATTGTCATTATTCATTATCATGTCCTACCCAGACACAGCAGTGTCCCTAGGGGACAAACAGGAGCCAGTGGGACCCCACATCCCTGAGTGGCTCCCTTAGACCATCCTCAATGACTCCACAGCATCCGTACAGAAGAGCCTGGCCCTGGGCTCCCCTCTATTAGAATGTATGCCCTATGCTTGAATCAAAGCTGTCTGTCTTGTGTCATTCATCACTCCTCAGGAGGTCTGCCCTGGCCCCAGAGCCTAAGGGACCCGTCCATCCCTTCTCTCACATGTGTGGCCTTGTTTAACTACACCCAAGCATGGCATCACTGCCGTCATAACTGATGTGCTTGTCTGTCTTCCTCAGTAGATTGGGTGCAGACTGTCATGTTTCTAGCCACTACCATGGTGCCTGGTGCCTGCATGCTGTGGGCCAGCATTCACCTGGGTTGTGCCAGTGATTGTGTGCATGGCTGGCTGTTTTCACAGCACGGACTCTCTGAGATTCTGTGTGTACACACTTGAGTTTACGGGACTCATGCAGTTTTAGAAAAGAGGCAATCTCAGGTGTTGGCAAAGATGTGAGGAATTGGAACTCTCACACACTGCTGGTGGAAGTGTAAATTGGCACAACCATTTCTGAAACCACTTTGGAAATATCTGTTAAAGCCAGTGTATCTTACACCATAAGTTACACCAATAGGATGTAGTGTGTGGTGGGCATACCATGTGCTGGGGGTATAAGAGTGAATGGGCCCACCTCCCCACAAGGGCTGGCTGTCACCTGGGATGGATACATCCAAATGTACACTCGGGCCCCAGGTCAAGAAGCATATGTTTGCAGACACTCTCCAACACCCTGCTGGACACATGATGGCATTTGCTCCAAGTAGGAAATTAACTGAACTCTGAAGCTTTCCTCCCTGTGACCTAAGCGGTACCAGCTTTGTGTCTCTTAACATATGTATCTGTCTCTGTCCCTGGAGCCCTCTGTGGTGTTTGCCAAGGAGCAGCCAGCATGCAGTGAGGTGCAGACCAAGGCGGGGGCCAGTGCCACACTGAGCTGCAAGGTGGCCCGGGACAAGATGGAGGTGACATGGTACAAGGACGGGAAGAAGCTGAGTGCAGGCTCCAAAATATGCTTGGAGGCTAAGGGTTGCATCAGGCGGCTGGTGGGGCAACAGGCAGGGAAAGCAGATGCTGGGGAGTACATCTGTGAGGCTGGGGGCCAGAAGGTCTTCTACCTGGATGTTGCAGGTCAGTTCTTGTGGGACTGTCATAGCCTTGTGTGGAGGTGATGGGATTGGCTAACTGCCCCAGCCAACCCTGGTGCTCTTCCCATCGGGTCTCATGTCTTCACACAGCGCATACTCTCAATTCCCTTACTCATGGCTGGGCCAAGGTGGTGCTGTGCTGGAAGGGTGCGGACAGAAGGGAGAGTGTGCTCCCAGAAATCCAAGTGTTGTTCCCGCATAGTAATGGCATTTGTAAGTTGTTTGCTGAGAACCTTCAGGGTGTTCTTTGGTGCCTGGGACTCTGCTGTACCCTGCACTTGGCGTCTGAGACCAGGTATCTCTCACCCACCCATTATATGTGAATTTCCCTCTGCTGAATATCTTGGTCACTCCAAGATGCCCTCACCCAGCAACACGCTGGGCCACACGAGGGAGAGATGCTTGGATTTCACTAAATCAGGAGATGGGAGGGTTTCTGCCAGCCGATCCTACTCGGATTTATGTCAAGACAGAACTATGGACTATGGAAGTTTTCAGTGTACTAGAGCACATTTTCCTCCTCACACATGGGAGTGAAGGTTCCCTGTGCCCCTGTGTGTAGCAGAATCCAGAGCCCTGCTCTGTTGCAATGTGTGCACAAAGTATGCCAAGAGCAGAGGGCTGGGAGATACCTGGTAGGCACATGTGAGGTTGGAATTCTCTTTCTGAAGCAAATCTTGCTTCTTCTCTCTAACAACATTTGGTTCAGAATTCCCCCTGGAGTCTGAGTCACAGGTTTAAAAATGGAGAGGATTGAATGGCTTATTCCGCACCCACTTGCTTTGTTAAGTAGCAGCCTCTGTATGATAAAGCAGTATTTCACACCACTGTCTGGAGACTTGTGTGTCTGTCCCATTCTGTCTGGTTCATGGTGAAGGCTGAGATCTACATGTATTTTCTTGTTGTTCTGAGTCTTAATGGCCAATCAAGATGGCCTGCAGCCCCACACTGGCTTCTAGGGGCCACCACCTGACCATTTGCTATACTATCTGTCGTATGTGGATGTGTGCAGATACCAAAAAACCAACTATGTATTTTTTTTTAATTTTTTAAAAAATTTATTTATTTGTCAGAGAGAGAGGGAGAGAGAGAGAGTGAGCGAGCACAGGCAGACAGAGTGGCCGGCAGAGGCAGAGGGAGAAGCAGGCTCCCTGCCGAGCAAGGAGCCCGATGTGGGACTCGATCCCAGGACGCTGGGATCATGACCTGAGCCGAAGGCAGCCGCTTAACCGACTGAGCCACCCAGGCGTCCCCCCAACTATGTATTTTTTAAAATGTTATTTTCAAGGGAATATGACAAATTATTTTATGGTACTAAACATGAAAATATTTGACAAATCAACCAAATACTTAGAAAATTGCAAAAAGTGATGCAAGAAGATTTCAACACTTCAAATAGTCCTAGAAACTTTATTTATATATTTATTTATCTCAAATAAATAAATATATATATATATATATATATATATATATATATATATATATATAGTGTTATGTTAGTTACTGTATAGTACATCATTAGTTTTTGATGCAGTCTCCCAAGATTAATTGTTCATGTACCACACCCAGTGCTCTATGCAATACGTGCCCTCCACAATACCCACCACCAGGCTCAGCCATCCCCACACCCCCCTCCCCTCCAAAACCCTCAGTTTGTTTCTCAGAGTCCATAGTCTCTCACAGTTCATCTCCGTCTCTGATTTTCCCCCCTTCACTTTTCCTAATGTCCTCCATGCTATTCCTTATGTTCCCCAAGTAAGTGAAACCATATGATAATTGACTCTCTCTGCTTGACTTATTTCACTCAGCATAATCTCCTCCAGTCCCATCCATGTTGAAACAAAAGTTGGGTATTCATCCTTTCTGATGGAGGCATAATACTCCATAGTGTATATGGACCATATCTTCTTTATCCATTCGTCCGTTGAAGGGCATCTTGGTTCTTTCCACAGTTTCGCCACTGTGGCTATTGCTTCAATGAACATTGAGGTACAGGTGGCCCTTTTTTTCACTACAGCTGTATCTTTGGGGTAAATACCCAGTAGTGCAATTGCTGGGTCACAGGGTAACTCTATTTTTAATTTTTTGAGGAATCTCCACACTGTTCTCCAGAGTGGCTGCACCAACTTGCATTCCCACTGACAGTGTAAGTAGGTTCCCCTTTCTCCACATCCTTTCCAACATTTGTTGTTTTCCTGCCTTGTTACTTTTGGCCATTCTTACTGGTGTAAGTTGGAATCTCAATGTGGTTTTGATTTGAATTTCCCTGATGGCTAATGATGATAAACATTTTTTCAAGTGTCTGCTACCCATTTGTATGTCTTCATTGGAAAAGTGTCTGTTCATGTCTTCTGCTCATTTCTTGATGTGATTATCTGTTTTTTGAGTGTTGAGTTTGAAGAGGTTTTTATAGCTCTTGGATATCAGCCCTTTGTCTGTAGTGTCACTTGCGAGTATCTTCTCCCATTCCGTGGGTTGCCTCTTTGTTTTGTTAACAGTTTCCTTTGCTGTGCAGAAGCTTTTGATCTTGATGAAGTCCCAAAAGTTCATTTTTGCTTTTGTTTCCTTTGCCTTTGGAGACATATCTTGAAAGAAGTTGCTGTGGCTGATGTCAAAGAGGTTACTGCCTATTCTCCTCTAGGATTCTGAAGGATACCTGTCTCACATTGGGGTTTTCATCCATTAGAGTTTATCTTTGTGCATGGTGGAAGAGAATGGTTGACACAAGAAGATTTCAGGACCTCACATAATCCTAAAGCCTTTTTTTAAAATTTATCTATTTATTTAGATATTTTATTTATTTGCCAGACAGAGAGAGAGAGAGAGCGAGAGAGCGAGCACAAGCACAAGGGGGAGTGGCAGGAAGAGGGAGAAGCAGGCTCCCTAATCAGCAAGCAGCCCAATACAGGACTTGATCCCAGGACCCTGGGATCATGACCTGAGCCAAGGGCAGATGTTTAACTTACTGACCCACCCAGAAATCCTGCCCTAGAGCCTTTTAATCAAACAGAGATATAAAGAATAATCTTGCACCACATGCACTTTCTAACTGGTAAATTATGTGAATTGTTCTGAAAGGAAATTATTGCATAATCATGGACATTTTTCTCCCCCCCCTTTTTGAAAAGATGTATTTAATTATGAGAGAGAGAGAGAGAAAGAGAGAGAGAGGTGCATGGAGGGGGACAGAAGGATAGAAAGATAAACAGACTCCCTGTGCAGTGGGGAGCCTGATATGGGGCTCAATCCCAGAACCCTGAGATCATGACCTGAGCCAAAACAAGAGTCAGATGCTAACTGACTGAGCCACCCAGGTGCCCCTATTCCTGGAGAATTTTCTGGAGAATAGAAAAAAGAGATGTTTCTGATTTACTTTAGAGAGACAATATAATGCTGATAACCAAAGGCTGACAAGGAAAGTATGAAAAATTCAAATTGCAGATCAGTCTGTTATGGATTTTTGAAGTCAAAATCTTAAATAAAACATTATGAAAATAAGTCAGCAATGTATTTAAAAGATAATACACCATAATGAAGGCCATAGTCCAGGAATGCAAGACTATTTAAACATTGGAAAGATTAGCAAATTAATATAATGCATGACATTAAGAGACTGATTTAAAGAAGTGAAGTGATTACCTCCATAAATGCAGAATAAAGTGATAAAATTTAACTATATATATCTATATCTATATATCTATATGTCTATATATCTCTATATATCTATATCTATCTATCTATCTATATATATCCTAAAAGATATATATATCTCCTAAAAACAAGCATGGAAAGGACAAGTAATACTATTGAAAACTGGGCAAAAGTCTTGAGCCAAAGAGCAAACATTAATGACCAAAAACATAGGAAAAGATCATTCACTCTGTGAATCCTTAGGACCAGGCAGGGGATGGCCCTGGGAGGTACAGCTCCACTCCCCCAAGGTGGCCAACAGTTGACAACACACAGCAGGGACTGTCCTGCACTGTGGGCAAGGTGCTCCCTACATATTCATGTGCATGACTGAATCATCTGAGAAGGTTGAGGTGTGCCTGCATCGTGACCCCACAGCAACTCTCCTAGGGAAGTGTGTGCACAGGGAGACCTTTCAGTGTCCCCACCTGGAACAGCCCAGGTGGAGCAGTGGTAGAACGCATAGATAAATTGTGTTCGTGTTTCTAGGAAGGTGGTAAATCTTCTCTTGGTCACACAGCTGGTGCAGAGCCTGGAGATGATTCCTCTATCGTCTGTTTAGTCCTTTCTCTAGTGCTGCATGTTGAATTAGATGGTGTGTT
>PISX010025955.1:0-25351 GCA_004024625.1 Mellivora capensis | reverse complement strand
TCTGCTTGACTTATTTCACTCAGCATAATCTCTTCCAGTCCCGTCCATGTTGCTACAAAAGTTGGGTATTCATCCTTTCTGATGGAGGCATAATACTCCATAGTGTATATGGACCACATCTTCTTTATCCATTCGTCCGTTGAAGGGCATCTTGGTTCTTTCCACAGTTTGGCGACCGTGGCCATTGCTGCTATAAACAATGGGGTACAGATGGCCCTTCTTTTCACTACATCCGTATCTTTGGGGTAAATACCCAGTAGTGCAATTGCAGGGTCATAGGGAAGCTCTATTTTTAATTTCTTGAGGAATCTCCACACTGTTCTCCAAAGTGACTGCACCAACTTACATTCTCACCAACAGTGTAAGAGGGTTCCCCTTTCTCCACATCCTCTCCAACACACGTTGTTTCCTGTCTTGCTGATTTTGGCCATTCTAACTGGTGTAAGGTGGTATCTCAAATTGAAATAATTTGCATTACTGCGATGTAAAGCCCTCCTCCCGCTCCCAGCAACGCCTAAATCTCCAGTGATGTCATCTACTGTCACAGGAGCTTCACAGGTAGGCTTTTGTGGAAACTGAGGAAAAGGATATGTCTAGGCCAGGGTTTCTCATTCTGGCACTACTGACATTTGGGGTTGTATAATTCTTTTATTGTGGGGGCTGTCCTATGCATTGTAGGAAGTTTAGCAGCATGCCTGGCCTCTACCCACTAGATTCCATCAGCATCCTCCCCAGTTGTAACAACAAAAAAAAAAAGTATCTGTGTGTTGCCAAAAGTCTCCTGAGAGATAAAATCACCTGAGTTGGGATCCACAAGTTTATGCCTACATGACTCAGGGTGCTAAGACCCTGGAAGGAAAGAAAACCCTGAGAATGCATGCTCCTTGAGAAATATTAAGATTTTTAGGAGATGTGTGAGCTTGCATGAGGAATAGATCATGCCCAGAGTTCAAAAGGTCTGGGCAACCCACCTAATATCTAGGGTATACCCACAATGAGGTTCAAATATTTCTACCAATTAAAAGATATAGATTTTATTTTTTTTAAGATTTTATTTATTTGAGAGAGGAGCATGAGTGGTGTGGGGAGGGGAGACAGAGGTGAAGCAGACTCCCCACTGAGTGGTGAGCCTCACATGGGGCTCGATCCCAGGACCCTGAAAGATCATGATGTGAGCGGAAGACAGACATTTAATCAACTCAGCCACCCAGGTACCCCCCAAAATGTATATATTAAAAAACAAGAAGGGAGGTGCCTGGGTGGATTAGTCATTGAGCGTTGGCCTTCAGCTCAGGTCATGATCCCAGGGTCCTGGGATCAGGCCCCGCAATGGACTCCCTGTTCAGAGGGAAGCCTCCTTCTCCCTCTTCCACTCCCCTTGCTTGTGTTCCCTCTCTCACTGTGTCTCTGTAAAATAAATAAATAAAATCTTTAAAAAAAAAAAAAAAAGGAAGAAGAGGAAGAGTAAACCTTTCATTTTTTTCAATGGAGGAGTAAAGCAAAAGGGCTATTTTGCATACATACACACAAATACATATAGACACAGCATTCTATAACAAGATAAGGAACCGTATTTTTCCTAAGTTAGTAATGAAGCAAATTTCCTCTATGCTTTTTCCATAAAGTCTCTCCCAGAGTGATTACAGGACTCCAATCTAAGGAAAGAAGGAAATAGAGGAGACTCTGAAAGAAACCCTACAAACGTCCCCTAACTTAGAGAAGCAAAGGGAAATCACCAACATAGGTAAAAGGCCATAAGCTTTCCTATGAAGAGGTAAATGCAAACAAAACAAAACAAACTAAACCAAAAAAAATGGTAAGACTTTCTCAAAGAAAGCAAGTTTCAAAAAATTTTATCAATATTTATATGATGTATAATATATGCCAGGTACTATTTAAGTTCTTCTCAAATATTCATTCCTTTATTCTTCATGTAAATTCTATGAGATAGGTACTATTATTATTCCTATTTTACAGATGAGGAGACTGAGACCTGATATCAAACAGGTAGCAAGAAAGTGGCAGAGTCAGGATTTGAATCTAGGCAAACTGAACACAAAAAAACCATACAGGACATATGAGAAGACACTAAAGTTCAAAGAGAAAAGACCATCTTGAAGAACTAGAAAAAATGCCTCCTTCTGAAGTAGATTTATTATTAAAGAAATATATAGAAAATTTCTAATTCATAGTCTCAAAAATATACAAAAAGTCATTATATCTACAAGTCAGAGCTTTGCAGACGTAATAAAAATGAAACAGTGAGTGGTAAGGAAAAAATACAGGGAAATTAAAACAAAATGAATGCTGAATTTATAATCATAATGAAGTCAGTGACAGATAAAACAAAAGAGGTGAAATAGTAGAGTGGACTGGGATCCAATAAATGCATAATGGAAACCCCAGTGTGACAAAATAAAGCAAATGGAGCAGAAGTAGTGATAATAGAAAATTTTCCCAAGTTTAAGAAAGACCCGAGTCTATAGATCAAGCGGTTTAATTACAAACTGAGCAAAATTATTAAAAAGCCTAAGACCTTGACACTATCCAGTGACATTTCAGAGAGCAAAGAACAGTATCTTGTAAACATCCAGGCAGAAGGTGGAAGGAATGGGCTGTAAAAGAAAGACATCAAGCTGACATCAGACTTCTCCTCCACAAAACTAAAGACCAGAAGACAATGGTCACTTCTAGAGGGTGACTTAGGAGGAAGAGGAAGGAATGGGCAGAGGGTAATCCCAGAATTTGATGCCCAAACCTAAGTTTATATGAAACTAGACAGACACATTCTCAGACATGCAGGGGATCAGTAAGAAGAGTATCAAAGAATCCTCTTTGAGAAATTCACTCAGGATTATATTCTAGATCATCATCTACTAGAGTTTTATGCACTGTCCAATCTAGTAGTCGGTACAGATACTGAGCAGCTGAAATGTAGCTACTACAGCTAAGGAAGCAAATTTTTTGTTTTATTTAATTTAAACTTAAATAGCCACCTGTGGCTAGTGGCTACCATATCAGCCCAGTCTATATATCTAAGAGATAAAATTAAAAGTTCATGAATAAAAAGCCATGGTGCCAAAAGTAAGCAATGAGCAAATTAAAGGGGAAAAACGGCACTATAGTTATGGTTTTAAAATATTATACAAATACCAAAAATAATTATTGTATTATAATATACATACTAAAACGTGAACAATTCTCTGAACCTGAAGCACCTGGCTGGGTCAGTCAGCAGAGCATGTGACTCTTGATCTCCGGGTGTGAGTTCGAGGCTCACACTGGATATAGAGATTACTTAAAATCTCAGATGATAGCAATTTCACATTTCACACTAGAAGAAATAGTCAAAAGACACCCTTTCATACTGAATGTTGTCAAATCAAAGGGACATGGTGTGCTTTTTTTTTTTTTTTTAAGCCATTAACGGGAAAACTACCAGTGGAATAAAACCTGAATGTATAATTTCTAAATCACCAGAAAGAAAAAAAAAATTAATAATCTGAGAAAATGCTCAGGAGACCTTAGCAACTGAGAGGCTGTAAGTGGAAACATCAGTATACAAAACTATCCACACAATATGTCCCAACTTTGAAAGTATGTACTACACTAAAAACTGAAAGAAATTCATGGAAATTTAACAGTTTTTGACCATGAGTCATTGTGGGTTTTCTAAATTTTCTACAATGAACATTATTACTTTAATAATCAGAGACATTTTTAACATAAAAAACAAAAAGTATGGTTATGTCTCACCTTTTGATAGCATCACCTAGTTAGAATCCAGTACCAGAAATTAAGCAAAAGAGACTCTTAACAGCCAAAGTGCATGTCACGAATTCCACACCTAAAGGTCAGGGTACTGAGTTCATCAAAAGAGCACTTCCACCTGGGTGGCTCAGTGGGTTAAGCCTCTGCCTTCGGCTCAGGTCATGATCCCAGGGTCCTGGGATCGAGTCCCGCATCGGGCTCTCTGCTCAGCAGGGAGCCTGCTTCCCCCTCTCTCTCTCTGCCTGCCTCTCTGCCTACTTGTGATCTCTCTCTCTGTCAAAAAAAAAAAAAAAAAGAGCCCTTCAAACCTTCTTTTACACATTATCAGTTCCAACAAGCTTGATTACCTGATGTTCTAGTAGCACTGTTACACACAGGCCGCGCATGGTGCAAAGTGATAGGCCTAGCCTCACAGTAGGAAAATATTGACAAAAATAAAAATACAAAACAGACATTGACATTCACAAAGCAGTCCCAGGACAATTACGGCAGAATCATCCCTAAACAACTCAAAATATTTCCACAAATATGATAACCCACATTCACTGTAACAACTCTTGTGTTAAATTATTCAAAGGCCAGTCCCTTTGAACACAGACTGGTTGGTTGAGGAAGTGAGAAAAATTCCCAAGACGTTTTAGAAAAAGATTGATCACAGGGACACCTGGGTGGCTCAGTCAGTTAACCCGCTGCCTTCGGCTCAGGTCATGATCCCAGGGTCCCTGGATCGAGTTGCATATCGGGCTCCTTGTCCAGCAGGGCATGGATGTCCACCATGTCCCTGCTGTGCTCTCTCTCTGACAAATAAATAAATAAAATCTTAAAAAAAGAAAGAAAGAAAAAAGAAAAAGACTGATTACAAATACTTATGATAAAAAGTCAGAGTGCTTAAAGAGAATATCCTCAGCTCTCCAGAGCAGCTCATTCCTGTGAGTTGCACAGAGTTGGAATTTTACTATATTGAAAAGGATTTTATGGTTGGCTGCATCGACCAATACAAATCTGGAGAACAATCTAGAAGGATGTGATTAATGACTGCTTCTTTCCAAGGAAGTTTAAAAATAAGTAACCATAGGCGTATCAGAATTAATGTTAACACAGCAATTGCTACAATGCAGCCTGGATGTGGATGTTGTTTTGGCTTTACTCCATATTCCCCGCAGGATTTAGGTACCTTGGAGGCAGGTAGGACTTATTAGCCATTAGGGTAAAATCAGTACTCCCCATTCCATCACACACAGCACATTGTGAACTGAAGAACTATATATTCTACCTCCTTCGCATTTGCCTCTTGTGCTTCAGACTTCAAAAACAGGGATACAAAGACAAGGAAGAAACTGATTATGTTTATATCTGTGGAACAAAGATTATGCAAACTGCCAGCACTCCATTGTTTTTGTTTTCAGTATGGTTATCACAAAACAAAAACAAAAAGATAACTTCTACATCTGAAGCCTGATAATTTGAAAACAGACCTGAATATTTCCTCCTCTTTCAATAAGGCAGTAAACACCTTTCATTTTACTTATCTGTAAGGTACTTATTTGCTGATATGGACTAGTTACTATTTCTATAAGAGACCTTGACAGAGTCTATCTGAGAAAGCTGTTTCCTGAGTTACTCTACTTTAACTATTCCTGAGTTACGCTGCTTTAACATTTGCCAAAAATCCAAGAAAGCATTAAAAAAAAAAAATCCCCACCTTCTACACACACACACCCCGTCCCCCACCCCGCGCTAACAAGGGAAAAACATAATCATAACCTTGGTTAACGGTATTTCCTTTAGCACTCTGACCACTATGACCTCTCCAAGCTTCTATCTGTCTTTTGTTTGTTCCGTTTTCTTTTAAATAACTCTACTGGTTGTTCATCTGATTAACAAAAGTAATACATGGTCAATGTCACAACATAAAGATGTATGAAATAAAAGTGATAATCTTGTGAGTCTCCCCCACCCTCTCATTCCCCTCCCAAAGAAACCAACATTAACAGCCAGGTGTATATTCTTACTTCTTCCTAGGCTTACAAAAATACATATATAGGGACGCCTGGGTGGCTCAGTTGGTTAAGCAGCTGCCTTCGGCTCAGGTCATGATCTCGGGGTCCGGGGATCGAGTCCCCCATCGGGCTCCTTGCTCGGCGGGGAGACTGCTTCTCTCACTGCCTCTGCCTGCTTGTGTGTACTCTCTCTCTCTCTGGCAAATAAATAAAATATTTAAATATATATATATAATATATATGGGAGGGAGAGGTTGGTTCACTTTTTTGTTTTCAAATAAAAATGGATTATAGGGGCGCCTGGGTGGCTCAGTGGGTTAAAGCCTCTGCCTTCGGCTCAGGTCATCATCCCAGGATCCTGGAATTGAGCCCCACATCGGGCTCTCTGCTCGGCGGGGAGCCTGCTTCTCTCTCTCTCTCTCTGCCTGCCTCTCTGCCTACTTGTGATCTCTGCCAAATAAATAAATAAAATCTTTAAAAAATGGATTATATATATTATTAGTCTTAAAAATATGGACACTTTCCAAGCCACTATATATATATATCCTTCACGTTCTTTTTAATGACTGTGAAATATTCCAAAAGATGGATAATTCATTCATACTATCACCCCGCCTCTCCCAACACATGGACAGTTAAGATGGATCCTTGTACATACACTTCATGTCCTTTAATTTCAGTAACACGGATTCCCAGAAAGTTTCTGGGTCAAATGAAACATTTTCAAATATTTAAAATTTTCTCCTTAAACAAAACTAATTTTAGACCTTCAACATTTCTGTTCCCTTCTTCATTATGCAAAGTTTTGGCATAAACCTTTCATAATGCTTTGCATATTTTATTTTTAAAAGCACACATATTATGTCAAAAAACACCCCTGTCATTTATGCTTGTGTAGTTATAAATAAATAAATGCTTAAGTTATGGCTGTGATGGCCAGCGTTAAATCACTGTGCAAATGCTTCTGCCTTGGTTTATGAAAGTAGTAATTCATTGTGGAAACTCCACCCCCACAGCCATGTGGGCAGCCCTGAAGTAGCAGCTCCCTCACCCTGTGACTCTCTCCACTGAGTGACAATATAGAGATCAGGACCTACATATTTTCTAATTGTCAACAGTTAACCTTAAAAAGTGTGTGCGTTGGGGAGACAAGTACACAGCAAAAGACGATAAATTGAAAGCCATTATGGGTTTCTAATATCCACAAATTATTTGTAGTATAATGAATAATTCTGCTGGTCTACAGCAGAGACAATCTTTCATAAAAAAAAAAAAAAAAAACCAGAACAAAAAAATCTAAAACCAATATGCTGCTATGATTACATGAACCTTTCAAAAACATAGTCCTCAAACATTTTTCAACAGAATTATTGGTTGGAATCCCTTTACCTTCCCTCCCCTCTTTCAGATTCAGATTCTGATTGCAAACTGTATTAAAAAAAAGGCCTTAAAGAAATGCATTAACCAATGAAGCTCCTTAAAATTTAATCTCAGACTCCTGTGTAGATTCTAAAGACCCAAGCACCAACAGAGATTGTTAAGACACACCAAGTTTGACACAGAAGTATGTGACATGCAATTAATCTCCATTCATACCCTGCTCTACCTGTCAGCAAACAAAGGTTCTGCTTTAGAAGGAGATCTGAAGACTTCAATTAAAAACAGTCAGCTAACAAGAAAATAATCTAAGCTAAAGGAAGGTGGCAGGTGCAGAAATGAGTTGTTTACCAAAGTGTCAGTTTTGAACAATAAAGAACAGCACATCAAAAATGTTAAAGGAGTGGATTTCATTGCAAACCTCTGAAAATAAAGAGGAATTTACTACTAAGGCTCCACACAAAACGGAAGTACAGGTTAACAAGCTTGTAAAATAGGTTTTCTCTCATCAAATGACATATACCGATAAAAAGAATCACTTTACATTTTTAAGTGCAAGGGCAGAATTACACTTTTTGACACAGTTCCTTCTCTCCCAGAAACCACCACACTTACAGCTTCTCTCTGCGTTCAACATCCAAAATTGAACCAATGGCAGAGGGAAAGCCTGGATTGCTTCTTCTCAGATACCCAGACGACGCTATTTTACCCTACAAATACTTTTCTACTCTGAAAGTTTAGATTTACTAGGGTCATAAGTGAAGTGGATTTTGGAAACTTCACCTCAGAAGAAATACCTAGTTGACAGCTTTTACATAGAAACAATCCAGAATGGAAACAGTGCTACAAACAGAGATCAAAAGGACTGCCAAATATTTGATTAGGAGGCATTTATAGCAAGATAACAAGGTAATGGAGATATAAAACCAATTAAATTGAGAGAAACCGAGAAAAAAAAAATACTCCTTGCCAAAAGTCTGACCTGCTCAAAGCAGGCCATCTGTTAAATATGTGTCAAAAATGTCACTTGGATGCCAAAAGGCTTAATTCAGAGTCGTTTCCTCCTGGGACCTGTATGCAAGCAGGGATTCCAGGCCTCTGTCCTTCCAGGAAGGTCAGTTACAGGAAAGCAAGTTACTTTCGCTGGGAAAAAAAGTGTGAATGGAGCAGGCCATATCGCCCATTAGCAAAAAGTCTCTTTCCAGCGTTAGATCTGTGGAGTGTAGCTTGAGTATGGCCTTAACTCTTACGAGGACTGCTTAGGCACCACAGTTTGAAGGTGCACACACCAGGATGGGGCATTTCTAGAAAAGTCAGAAACGTACTACTGCATCCACCTCCCTGGGTGGACAGCAAGACCCCCAGAAGTCTGCAGTTGGCAAAGGGAGGCACGGGCTTTCAGCGCGGACAGAACTCACACTAACCCCCAGGCCTTGGCCCACCGCATCCCACAAGGCCCTCACAGCCCCGTGAGAGCCTCAGGAGCAGGAAGCTGGGGGGCTTCGGGGCTGGGGAGGGAGGAAGGCGAAACCCCACAGTCGCGGGGGGCTTTCGGGAGGAGAAGGGGTCGG
Source organism: Mellivora capensis (assembly GCA_004024625.1). Classification (NCBI taxonomy): domain Eukaryota; kingdom Metazoa; phylum Chordata; class Mammalia; order Carnivora; family Mustelidae; genus Mellivora; species Mellivora capensis. Next base: position 16,632 of record PISX010025955.1, on the reverse strand, counting down.
GCCGAAGACCATGCAAGGTGACATGGAGGGGCTCCCCGAGAACCTGGCCGGAGGTGACATGGGAAGGTGGCGAGGCCTTGAGGCAAAAGAAAATGTGGAACTGAGGGGAGTGAGTGGGACCCTGGGCGGGCAGGATGGAAATCGGGCTGTGCAGAGTGGAAGGTTCTAGAAGTCTTGAGGTTCTAGAAGGTGGTGGGTGATGGAGCTGCAAAGAGAGGCCGGTCTTGGGAGCCCCTGGCGTCTCGGGGTCGGGCCTCCAGTTCCGCTCCCGAGGGACTTCCCAGGGGGCCGGGAGGGGGACCTGGGGCTGGGCCAGGGCGTTACCTTCCATGAGCCAACGGATCTCCTCGGGGAGGGCGACGGCCTGCATTTGGCCGGGCGGTGGGGAAGCCGGTGTGTGAGGCGGGAGAGGGGCGTGAAGGCCTGGTGCCAGGGCCGGCGGGCTGGCAGGCGGTTGTCGCCTGGCGGAGGCACCTGTACCTCTGTCGCCGCCGCCGCTGCCGCGGCTGCCCGGCCTGGCCGCAGGGCGGGGCCGCGGGCCCGGGGCGCGCTCAGGAAGTGGCGCGCGCGGCGGGCGGGGGGCGCGGCCCGGGCGGTGGGGAGGGGAGAACACCTGTGCGCGGGTGCACGCGCCACTCCCGCCGCGCCCTCAGGTGGGAGGACTGGAGGGCGGGGCGCGCCGCCCAGGCAACCCCCCACCCCCACCCCCAGAACAAAAGACTAAACGCGGCCCAAAGGAACTTCATCTCCTGGAACACTTTCTGTCCTCAGCACGGGGCAGCTGGCCTCCGGGGACGGGTTTAAAAGCCACGGTGGTGCCCGAGGTGGGGGCGCGGAGAGGCTGAATCCGAGGAGATTCGTCCCTGCCCAGCCCAGCAGCGGGCAGTTCCCGATCTCGCACGTCCACGCCCAGAAAACCGGGGCAGAACGTTCACTGTCTTCTTCGGCAAACCAGCGGGCTCAAAGGAATGGCCGTTCGTCCCAATAAATAATATGAAGCCACCAACATTTGGGGAGAAGCCGAGCGGCCGTGGATACAGGAGATGTGAGGAAAGGAAGGGGTAACCTGGGGAGAAGGCCGAGGGAGAGGGGAACCAATCCCTCTAACAGCTGACAAAGGCAGGGAAGTGAAGGACAAGATCACAGGAAAATGTCCTCCTCCCCTTATCCAAACTGCAGTAGGGGTCAGCGTCCTGATTGTGATAGAGTACTGTCATACCGCCAGATGTTAAAATTGGGGGAAACTGAGTAAGAGGTAGAGAGGATCACTGTATCATTTCTTTTAACTTCTGGGGATCTCAATGATCTCAAAATAGTTTCATGGGACTTTTTTAAGCACAATAAACCAAGTGCCATGAAGGTGTAAAGTGCCATGAGCAGTAAAGGGAGGGAGACAAATATAAAAAGGAGAAAAGTGTGGGTGCGTGTGTGTTTAATGTGCATATGGCATTCAAGATGGGCTCTGAACACACCAGACTTCGAAGGGACACGAGGGCTTTCCAGGTGGAGCCACCAGAGTAAACAAAGAGGGAAAAACCTTCTCCTTGAGGAACAGCTGACAACGCTTTTTACTGGATGGTGCAGGGAAATTCTGGTTGTTAAGAAAACTTGAAGTTTTATTGTGAAGGTTCATGAGAATTCTACCACTGAACCACCCATGCACCGATATTGTGAAGGTTCATGAAAGTCAGCGCAAGGATTTTGAACTCAACTGCCTGTGTACCGGGGAGACACTGAAAATTTTTGAGCTGGCTAGAGACCTGTGTAGTGTGTGATATTGCCCATCTTGCTTTACCTCTACTGTTTTCCTTCTTTATAAAAAATGTAGCTTCTAGTCTCAGAGTCAGCCTACGGAATAGTGGGAAGGATTGGAAGCAGTAAGGGAGAGAACTCAGGGAAGATGGGTGAGGTGGTCTTTACGGCAGCCTCAGGGAAAATCATGGTGGAACCATGGATATGAGGACGGGACCCCCAAGGAGAAACTGTCCAGAAGGACATGACATAGCACTGCCTGCCTCCTGGCATAGTTTCCCAAGGTTGGGGGCTTGATCCTTTAAGGGGTGCAGTGGTTTTGAGTCATCTTTACACGTCAATATCCTGCAATCTGAAGAGGGATGGTCCCTTGGTTTCAGGATCACATGACCCACCTACAAGTTGCAGCAAATTGGGCTGGGGGTGAAGGGACAGGGGCTGGCAAGTCTCTGGGGACTCTGGCTGCTGCTGCTGCTGCTGCTGCTGCTGCTCTTTCTTGCTCTGGAAATTTAACAATAGGCTGGCTTTTCTAGGCTGCTAGGTCATTTTTATCAATTGTTCCTTCTATAAAATTGTAACTGCTCTGGAATCATTTTTGAGTACTTATGATGTGTTAAAAAGCAAGGGAGGAGAGATCCAAGATCTCTGTACTAGCATTGTAATTTTTCTATAAATCTGAAACTGTCCTTAAAAAAGGCAAAGGAAACAAAGTCCCTCTTATAGGTAACCTCAGCACTTTGCCTTGCTTTCCCTCTCAGCAGTGGGAGGAAATTTGATAACACCCACCACCTTCATCAAGGATATTTGTCAAATGCTAATATAGGCCACAAGCTAATGAGTTGTTGGCAAAGAGCGATGAACCTGGGTAATCTTATGTTCTGTTAGGCCTCACTGCCTGCAAAGCTTACTTCTACCAAAGGAAGCAGCAGAAACTGGAGGCATAGGTATTCTACATCCGTTCTGGGTCTCAGACAGGAGAGGGAGGTGCAGAGTTGGGTAGTGTGCAGGGGGTGACTGGCAGGTTGCAATACGGCGTTGTCATGTTGTATCAAGTTTCCTCATTGCAGACAGAAGCCTGCCTCCACACATGAGCGCGGCCCCTCCTTAATCATCTGAGGACCCTGGTTCAGCAGTCAGCCTCACTCCTAATGACATTCTGTTAAATGGACAAATTCCTTTGAAGCCTTGTCCTTCTTTGAAATCCAATTTCGCAAGAAGCCAAATCTGATTGGGGGTAGCCATGGAAACCACACCGAGGAGCCTTCGAGAAGGTGGAGAGAGGCAAGGCAAAACGTGAGAGTCAAGAGTCCTTTACTGCTCTGTCGGAAATATCAAAGGGATCTGGAGAGGTTGGCAGCCGGTGAGTCCCTGCCTGGGTCCTGTGTTGTGTGGCTGGGTACCATGTGGCTGTCATGGAAGTAAGCAGCCAGCTGTCTCCGAGCACAGGCAGGGATGGAGCAGAATACACAAATCCCAGATCTGTCTGCCTCCCTCTTCTTCCCCTCCCCCAGCCCCAATTCCAGCAAGATCACAGCATCCCCTTCGAAGCTGCCCGCCCCTTAAAGGCAAACAACAAAAGAATGACAAGGTCAAAATACAAGCCTCCCCCCCACCCCGACAGATAAGAGGTCCTTTGGAGCAGAGGCCACGAAATTAATCTGAAATTCCTTGTAATTAGATAAGATAAGGGTGTCTAAAGAGATGCAGAACATCCAGGAATGGAGTCCAGCAGCACAACACTGCAGAAAATACACCACCCAGTCCACTGGGGCCCCTCACACCCCGTCAGCAGACAGAAGACACAGAAAACAACCGGGCCCAGGCCAGCCTCTGGGCTGCTTGGAGATGTCGTCTCCATGTTCTCATGCCAGGTGGGCACTCGCTAAATACGCAGCTGTGGGGTGTCCAGGGGGCTCAGTCAGGAAGAAACAAAAGCATCTGGCACCCAGAATGGCATGGGGTGGCAACAATTGCAAGCAAAGCAGGAGCTGGCTGGCATCGCCCCTCCCTGGGACAGGTCTGGAGAGGAGGCCTCGGAGGGCAGGCTCTCGGACTTTATTCTGGGCCGGTTATTGATCCCCGGGTGCTGGGTCACGACACGAGGCCGAGCTGACGTCTGCCCTGTGGATGTGCGGCTGCTGTATCTCAGCCCCTCGGTCCCAACCCCATCAAGCGGGTTTATTGACTCTTTCATTGAAGATGCTGAGGCCAAATGAGGACAAGAGCTGCACACTTCATTAAGGGCTATGGAAGGAGAGATGATGCACCACCCCACACACACAAAACCCTCCTCCCAGTGCCAAGAACCAGGCTCACTGTGTGCTTTTCGAGGCCCCAGAAACCCAGCCTCATGCCGCCCCTGCAGGAGAGGAGACGGATGTGAGATGCGCAGGTGGGCTCATCACTTCAGTGGCCTTAAAATCCAGGGTGTCTACAACTCGTCGGAAACCCTGCTCTTAGTCATTAGCCAACCTTTTGAATCGGGAGGGTCCTATCCACACACTCACACAAACGCTCAGAACAGAACAAGGGACTATTAAAATTCAAAGGGATGTTCAGGGTAATCTGGTTCATAAACCCAGTGCTCTGCCCATGGCCGCTCAGCTCACCAGGGGCTGTGCTGGTGTTGGAATCCGGGTCCTCTCGCACTGGTCCAAAACTCTTGTAGAATTGAATGCCTGAGATAGATAATTACAGCCCAGGGATGACAAGGAAGTCATTGGGAAGCCGCCATTGTTGGGCTCCCTCCATCTAAATAGTAACATTTCTTTCTTCGTTCTTTATCTCATCTTTCTATCACTTCCACCCCCATTATTTTCCCCCATATTCCCTAATCACTTTGTGTGTGTGTGTGTGTGTGTGTGTGTATCTTCTTTGTCTGTCCCTTAGACCATACTAGATATCCCCCGTGGGCACTGCTGAGCCCAGCAGAAACCCTAAAGACCTAAGAGATTGCTGACTCTGACATTCTCTGTCTTTGATTGGCTCTCTTGGGAATCTGAAGTGGAGGGGGGCACCCGGAATGTGTCAGCTGTAGCCACACGAGGCTATGCACTCCCTGAGTGAGATGTGAGGCCGTCCACAGGCTTAATATGCATGGGAGGCAAGTGGGGCCGTGGCCAATTGTATATGCTAGATGTTTGCAGCCATGAGAACTTTGGGAAATTATACAGAAGCGTAACCATTTCTTTGGGGGTGATTAAGGAGATTTCAGGTAAATCACAGAGGGATAGAAATTTTTTAAAGTTGAGAAGGCTTCCTTTCATCTGTTATTTCAAAGGGTGAAAGTTTACGCCCTCTAAGCTCCTTCCTTTATTTCTGGCCTTTCTTCTCCCTCACTTTACTACAGGTCTGAGGATTCAAGGCAAGGGTAGAGGGATGCAAGGTGAGAGAAGGGGAAGTTATTTAGAATCCGATAGCAAAGCTCTGGCCTGAAGGGCCCCTGCGCACACATGCTGTGGAAGAATAACGCACACTAACAGGCGGTGATCTGACTGGAATCATCACAAATCACAAATACCGACAGAAGCACCATGTAGAGTCAGACACAAGGCAGCAACGGTGGATTATCTCAGTGTCAGAAAGTGGGTAGAAATACCTTTCCCCCATGGACATCCTATATGTAATGGCCTTTAGATCCCCAAAATATGTTTTTTCCTTGCTCTCAGAATTGTATCCGTGTCCATTTTAGGTTTTTTCCCTTTCTAAAGGTCTGTTCCCAAACATCCCTGGGCTTCCCTCCCTGGCAGCATTTTTTTTTTTTTAAGATTTTATTTATTTATTTATTTGACAGACAGAGATCACAAGTAGGCAGAGAGGCAGGCAGAGAGAGAGGGGGGAGCAGGCTCCCTGCTGAGCAGAGACCCCCCCCCCCCGATCCGGGACTCGATCCCAGGACCCTGAGATCATGACCTGAGCTGAAGGCAGAGGCCTAACCAACTGAGCCACCTAGGCGCCCCCCTGGCAGCATTTTCTGATAGCGTAAACTGCACTCTCTTTCATATACAAGACCGCGTGCTTAGTTCTTACTCTGTTGCTTCTCTTTTCCTTTTCCTTCTCTTCTAGAAGATGCATGTCTGTCCTCTCATTCTTCCACTAGAATTCATGATCCCACCCTCTCCCTCTCCCTGTTAGAGCTTCAATCTCACATCCTTTCTCATCTTCAGTCTTTCCCGTCTGTCTGCTAACATTCTTGGTCTCCTCTATCCTAAAAACCAAGCCAAAACAAAGACAAACCTGCCTTCGACCCTGCTACTTTCTCTAAGTCTTTTCTTCTCCTTCCTTTTCCCCCTTCAGAGCTCCCATCCTGTCTCGTCACCTGACTGTCTTTACACCGTTGAGGTGACTCACTCCCAAGGTCATCAATGCTTCTCAGCGGCTCTTGGTCATTACCAGCCTCTCCCTGAGGCTTTGAGTGGCATTGGCAACTTGCTCTTGCTTTAAGGAGCCACAGTTTCCCTGGCCCTGCACTATCCTGGTCTTTCCATTCTTAACAATTGTTGCCCAGCCTCCTTCTCTGGCTCCCTTCATTACCCAGAGGTTTGCACCTGCTTTTCTCCTTTCCTTCTTCCTCTTGGTTTTCTCTTTGCTCTCTGAGCCCCCTGTGGTTTCATTCTCCCACCGCCTTCACTTTTCCCTTCATGCTCATTACTTCTCTAATTTATACCCCTGCCCCACTTTTCCACTTGGATATCTGAGCAATTCTACCAATTTATTATTTCCCTTTCTCCTTCATCCTTAGAATGGCAACAAGGTTCAGTAAAAAGCTTAGGAATGACAAAGACCTGTATCCCAATTCTGGCTCAGCCACCTATGAGCTCTAAGACTCTGGGCAAAGCTCCACGATCATCAGCTTTCTCATTTGTAAACTGGAAATTATAATCCCTACCTTGCAGGGTAATTGTGAGGCTTATAAATAGGATGACCTATGCGTGTAATATATGGTATAATCCAATAAATTGTAACAATTAGAAAGAAATTGCTGTAATCTAAGGCGGTAATCTAAGCACAAAATGGAAAACCTTTCTTCATCCTCATTTCAAACATCTGCCAAGCCTGTCAGTCTTAACCTTCTCAAGAGTGCTTTTGAATTCTTATCCTCCTTTGCATCCTGATGTCCCCACTGGTTGGTTTCTCATTATCTTTGTTGAGAAGTGATATTGAAATAGCTTCTAATCCAGCCCCTGGCACCCAATCTCCGCACCCATCACCCAAGTTCCAGAATATACCTCCCAAAGCGCGATCCTGACCCCACAGAAGAGGTGATAGAGTACAATGACCCTAGAGTCAGAGAGTTCTGAGCTCGTCTGCTACCTGCCGACTGTGACCTTGAGCAAACTACTTATCAACTCCATGCCTCGATTTCCTCATCTGCAAAATGGCAATGTTAAAAGTATTTTCAAGGTTTTTGTGAGGAGTCAAAGAACGAATACATATCATGCTTATATCTATCTGCAACACGGTAAGCGCTTCATCTATGTTAGCTCTGGTTATTACTTCTGCGTTCCCTGCGACAATCAGCACCAGAGAGGTGTTCAATAAGTATGTATATACTGAATCATCCATAATCTCTCGCCCGATCCTCCTTGCTCACTGAAGACATTTGAGGAGTAACTGGCCAAGAAATGGGTGTCACTGGTCTCCGAGGGTGAGAATTTTTCCTCTTTCTGAAGCTAACTTGCTTTCAAAGAGATGGAAAGAGGGGTCTTGACTTCCTTCACACCAGGCCCTAACACACTGGGATAATCAGCCTGCAAATTCTCTCTGTTCACGTCCAAAAATTTCCTCCCAGCCCCATCTATTCTGGAATACTGGCAGTGTTCTCCAAACCACATGGGGAAACAGTCGTCTGGAAGGCATGAGATATTTACTCCTCTTTTCACTCATTGTGGCAGAAACCAAGTTTCTACTATAAACACAAGCCCGAGAAAGGACCAGTCAGAAGGCAGATTACATCCCCCTAGCAGAACCGGTAACCTCTTTATCCTGGAGGCCTGCCAGCACGGCTAACTCTGCAGAAAGGGGTGGGCATCATGGTGACAGAGAGGGGTGACAGACTAGGGATAAAGCAAACAAGACAAAAAGGAAAAAGGTGAACGAGAAGCTGGATGAAAAAAAGAAGAAGAAGAGTTAGAGAAATAGGAAGAAAGCCTAAGGAAAAAAATAAAGAGATTCCCATACTCTGGGGGATTGGAAACTAAATCAAACGGATCCGCTCCATTTCCCGAGTTGTAATTTCAGGATATTCCATGTTCCACCCCCAAGGCCCAAGGACACCGAGAAGCTTCAGGAGTGGCTGTAAATTCCTAAAGAAAAGTGCATTTTTGGCGATTCCAACCATTATTATCTGCTGCTGTACTTTTTAGCATATGCACGATCAACACAATGACATGTCTTATTGAGTAATATGTGATATTCTGTATCATGAGGCCACTGATGCAGAATTCCCCTTTCCAGAGCTCAATATTCCAATCAAAGCCTGTTGCATCACATCATTGAGGCCATCCACTTAATGACAAGTTGTAAGAGGCATATTGCAGAATATTCATGTTCATTTTATGCTCACAGTGCTTAAAATCTCCTCTCAACAGCCTCTGCTCCCAGCCTATTAAGTTGCCTGCGTTATCTACACTCCATTCAATGGTGTGGAAATAATTGTCTTGAGACTAAAGAAAAAAAAATTGATGGTCACAAGCCGAGTCAGCACTTGTGTTCTCTTCTTAGTCTGTTGAATCAGGTGTTATTTACCTCTCCCAACACCTGGGACTCCTGATAAGTCACTCCCCTGGTAGCTCTTTCCAGGACAGTGCTGTGGGGTCCATAGAAGAAGCAGGGATCCTTCATAAACCGTATTGTTATCAGCACAATTCACACAGCTACCAGATGTGCAAAATCGAAACCACCAAGGGCCCTCAGGCAGAGGGGGCTTTCCCCAGCTCCATCTGGCCGCTCTGAGAGCCGGAGAAGGTGGAAGAGGAGGAAGGGCTCCCCTCAACACTGGGGCTCCTGTGCCTCTGAGGAGGTGTTTGTCTTCTGATGAAGTTGGGGTGCTTTTTGGTTCTCTCCCTTCTGCTCTCCCAGCGCCTCCAGCCCAGACCCCGCCTCCTTGCAAACCTGGCTCTTAGAGACCAGGTGGGCTCTTTTCTCCATCTCTTCCCCTTCCTCTTATCTCTGGGCTGAAGCACCAGCACCCAGGCTCGTGAAGGAGAGCAATTGCCCCTGGCAGCTGATAGTTCGGCAACAGGGCCCGTGACTTTGCCTTTAAATATCAACCCCACACACAGACAACACACTGGCAGCCTGAGAGGTTTCCATGGTGACAGAATGCAGGCCATGACCTCTGTGAATGTAATCAGAGCACTGGGGTTGGTATGTGAGACAGGTTTAATTTCTCCTCCCGTGGAAGCTCTGTGGTCTGGGCTGTGCACAGGCTTCACGCACTGACAGACAACCTGTTATCACCACCAGGGCAGCTCTGCGTACGGCAACCTTCTCTGCCCCCGAGCTGCTTCCTCCTCCATCTGAGCAGGCTGCGGGATGAGAAAGGTCACTGGGGACCAGAACGGCAGTCATATCAGGACCTGGCATCCCTGCCCAGCATCCTCAGGAGGGGGTGACTGTCCCTTAAGCGAGGAGCAGCTGCGGCATGGCCCAAAGCGAGCTGAGGACTCCTAATGTTGGCTGAAGTTTTCATCTCTGCTCTGCTCCCAGCACTGTGACCTTGAGCAAGTCATTTAACCTCCAACGTTCAACATCTTCCCACCGGAAAGAAAGGCCTCGAGAAGAGAAGGCTGGGGGCTTCCAAAGTTCCCCAAGAGAAGATGGTACCCAGTTATGCTTGTTTTGGGGGAATTCTGCAACTCCCCGTGGAATTCTGCCCCCGGAAGTGAGTTTTCCATCTTGCCAGTGCTAGTCACTAGGGAGTCTAGCCCTAATTCCATGGCTGTCACCAGAAGGTGTGGGGACTGCCATTGGAGGGCCTCAGCAGGACTTCCTCAGCTCTATGCTGATTTGGAAACAAAACCAGGATGCAATTTTTTCTGAGCTCGCCTAGACTAGGAGTCCAGAGTTTTGACAGGAAACAGGCTCAGAGAACATGCAGCAATGTCAAAGGAGGAGCCCATAGCCTCTTTCCTTGAATCCCGCTCAGCCTCAGCAAAGAGCTGCCCTGGCCACTTTGAGGCTGGCATCCTCTGATTCCATGTGCCAATCCACATGCGACAGTTCCCAGTCACTCTGCTTCTCGGATTTCTTTCACTGTTCCAGTATATTGCTCTGGGAAAAAACCAACAAGGTTTGGGCTTTAAGAAGAGATTCACAGGGCTCTAGGACACATTTTTCTTCCCAAAGGGAACGGACCATTGAGATTTTCCTTTCAGAGACCCCACAAAGAACCTCAGAATATCAGAGCTGGAAGGGACTTTAGAAACCCCATAACTCACAGGGGAAAAACCGAGACCCAGAGTGGAGAAGGGTTATGCCCAAGTTATGGCAAATTAACGGCAGAACCGCCAGGGTGTCAGGGCCCCAACTCTGCTCGGCTAAGTACTAATTTACCTCCTGGATGCTTTTGAACCTCAAACTGAAGCAGAGAGGAAGTGGGGGAGGATTCAAAAGTGGTTGTTGCACATCAGAATCAGGAAATGTTGATTTGGCTGAATCTACAGATAATAGCCCTACCACTTCCTGTGTTAGCCGATGCCAACGGAGGGAAGGTGGGGGGAAGATTCCGGAAAAGAAAATAATTAAGTGACAGGATTGTGGGCTTCTGTGCAATTGTCCCCAACCAATCCATACTGTTTCAGGTGGCTGAGGGGAACATGAATCTGATTGTTCAGGGGGATTATTGGTTAGTGTCCCACACAGAATCATGAAACCCAAGAATCATGGAGTTTATAAGAACTCCAAAAGAATATCTGGTTTGGCATGATGTCTTCTGGTAACTAAACTATCTAGGACAGGTAATTTGATTGTTTTTCCTTTTTATTAAAGGACCCAGTTCCTCAACTGTAAAAGAGGAAGAAAGGTTCCTTCCAGCTCTAACATCCAGAATTCCCTGATCCTAAAAGTGGAGACGTCCCAGCCTTTTCCAGTATGTTGTTAAACAGCATTTGATTACATCAGTGGTAATGCACATAATAGAAGTAAGTTATTTCTCTTGCCCCAAGTTTAGCATCATCTGTGTGGCAAACACCAAAAATATGTTCAACTCCCACAGATTACCGTGGACTTCAGGCCAGAATAAGCACGTGCAGTGAAACTTCTAGTGTTTTCAGAAGGAGGAGGAGGAAACCTCTTGTGTTTTACTCATGTCAGTCCAAGTTGTTAAAACCCCAGCTAATGGGCCCGCTTGGGGGGCAATCGTGTTGTTTGGATTCAAGGTTTAGTCTTCAATACACCCACTGGCTTCACAAGAAAAGGAAAATAGAAACAAAGTACTACCAAACATTTATATTCCTTGGAATTTCTGTTAACCTTAACTGCAAAATGACCTTGGGTATTCCTTTCGTCACAAAGAGAACCAGGAATACCAGTATTCCTTCCTTCTCCCCTTCCTCCCTTCCTTCTTTATTAAGCTCCTACTATGTTCAAAGCACTAGGACACAAACATGAAGACAGGATGGCTGCCCTTAAGAAACACATCACCTGGTAGTTGTCCGATGTTCCCATTCTCATGATTGGACCCAAACACATGACCTGCAAACGCTATATTAATAATATCGCCTTTGTGCTAAATGACAATGCCATGCTCTTCAGAGACCAAAATCCTTGCCTGCCTAATGCCTCAGTACTAACTGAGTGCCTAAAGACGTTTGGTGCCAAAACAGAGGTTCCCGAAATAAAGGCTCAATTAATGTTTCCAGTAGACCACAAGATGCAGGCTAAGATCCATCCTGTACAAAGCTAGGATGAGCGGTTGACATCATGATGTGGTCTGAGCAATGTGGAAAGGCCATCTGCCCCGGAGCTCTCTCCCCCTCTCTGATGTGCCACGTGCTTGAAATTCTTAACCATGAGGGCTTTAGCTGTGAGTGAGATATTGCCTCCAGAAAGTCTGAGTGAAAAGGGCCGTACTCCATCAATTTCATTTCAGTAGACATGAACTGAAAACCTGGTATGTGCCAGGCACAGTGTCAGGTAGTAAGAATTCATAAATAAATAAGACAGGAGTTACCCAGCAGGGCCGACACATTGCTACATTCATACTCTTTATCCCATTAGTACACACTGATTTATCAGATTAGGAGCTGTCCTGAGGGGCTGATACCGGATACAGGCAGGTAAATTTTGATAGGACATGAAAGCAGGAAATGTCTGGACACAATGAGGATTACAGAAGAGAATTCAGGCCTGGGCGAATATTAAAAATTAATTAAATACCAATTTTAAAATCACCTGAGGGACTGAGTACCAAGGGAAAATGGAGAACAAAAGGGATCTGAAGGCAAGCAATGTTTATTTCAGTTCCTCCCTAGGATGTCTGATCATTGCCCTCTGGAATCTTCCATCTTCGCTCAACCTTACTAAATTCCTGGCTCAGATATGGGCTTCCTCCATGCCTTCTCTTTGTGCTAATAAAAAATGTTTAGGGGCGCCTGGGTGGTGCAATCAGGGAAGCGTCTGACTGGGTTTCAGCTCAGGTCATTATTTCGGGGTCATGAGACCGAGCCCCACATACAGCCCCGCAGTGGGCTCTGTGCTCAGGCAGAGTCTGTTTAAGATTCTCTCCCCATCTGTGCCTCCCCCATCCTCTCTCTCTCTCAAATAAATAAATAAGAAGTTTTTTAGTGTGGTCTTCCAGGTATTACTAGGTGAAATCACTTAAACAATTTGTCCCTAAGTCCACCAAATCCACAGTCCCTATCTTTCAAATGCTATTATCTCAGTTCTTTTTTCATCCTTTCTGGGTCTTTCTGCTATTTCTAGGATCATTTCACAGCTTTGCATCACTTCTGCCTCTGCCGACTCAATTGCTCCGGTCATTTTAAAGTCCTGCTTTTGCTATTCTGCCCACGAAACATGGCACTGCTTACCCTTCACCTGACAGAGACCCCAGAACCTCCAAGGATAGGTCAGAAGGGCCTAAGAATAACCACATGCTGCCTTCCATTCAAATTTTGTCACTGCTTCTGGCCCATCTGCGGACTCTATCTTTTCTTTTGTGATTATCTTTCTCTCAACGGTTTGGTTTCATTGTCTTTCTAACAACCTGGCTTCTTTAAGGGCCCCTTGTATTCATCAAGACTCTTTTTGACTGTTTGAGTCAGAAACCCAAATCAAATAGCCTTGCGCAAAAAAGGAAATTAATTATCACCGAGAATCCAAGGAGGGGTTGAATCATTGAACACATGTAAGTGCAGGAAGATAACTGGGTCTTAAATGCAGCGGGTCCTTGAATCCCTAATTCCATTGTTTCTTTAGCCATAGGGCAGGCTGTTATTGGCCCAACCCATTCAGTTGTGTGGCCATGGAGACACATGGAAGCCATGTGTCATATAAGAACATAGCAGCTCCGGGCGCCTGGGTGGCTCAGTGGGTTAAGCCTCTGCCTTCAGCTCAGGTCATGATCTCAGGGTCCTGGGATCGAGCCCCGCATTGGGCTCTCTGCTCAGCGGGGAGCCTGCTTCCCCCTCTCCCTCTGGCTGCCTCTCTGCCTACTTGTGATTTCTCTCTCTGTCAAAAGAATAAATAAAATCTTAAAAAAAAAAAACCCAAAACATAGCAGCTCCTGCAGAATCTAAATGGGTGCAAATGGGGGAGAGAAGAGATTCCTAGACAACACGGATCATTGTTTCTAGAAGTGGGTAGAGCTGTTGAACAGAAAGAATAATCTATCCATCATACCTCCTATTCTTCAGATCTACCTGTATCCTCCTCAGTCACTATAGAGAGGTTCAAGTTCTCTGTCACAGGACATCTGGGCCCTTGAAAATCAGGGATGTGGTCAGATAGGGGGTTTAGATCCTTACTCCACTCACTGGAGCTATAGTTCCCATGACTGGGACTCTGCTCTACGAGGTGTTATGTTTTTGGTTGTGAAATGTGCAGGGGGGACCCAGATTCCACAGAGATAACGACTCACCTTTTCTTAGCCAACCCTCTCTCCTTCTAGCTTCCCTAGGTCAATAAAGGATACCATGGATAATCTGCTTGCCCAATCTAGAAACCTGGGAGTCACTCATTCCTCTTTCTCTCTTTGACAATTCTACCTGCTAAGTATCTTTCAAACTATCCACTTCTCTCCAGCCCTGCTGCCACCATCCAGATCCAGGCCACCATCGCCTCTCATCTTGGAGTCCTCTAGTCTTACACTCATCTACCTGTTTTCTACCTGCTAGCCAGTGCTCCCTTAAAACAAACAAACAAACAAACAAAAAACAAACAAAAAAAAAAACAGAAAAAAACAAAAAAAAAACCCTATTCAAGTCCTCCCCTAATTAAAACATTAGTAGCTTCCAATATTATACTTCCAAATATGGCTAATGAGCACCCCCACCTCCACCATGCTTGATATCCTGCTTATCTCCACTGTCCTACCTCCCGCATGGTCCCCTTGTTCTCTGTCATCTTCAGGAGCCAACTTCTCTCAGTCTCTCAGTGAACCACACCTTCTCCCACCACCATTTTTTTTTCACATGTCCTGTTCCCCTTGTTCCCTGTGTTCCCCTCTCTGCAACACTCTCCCCCCTAACTTTCATTCCGCTAACCCCTACTCTTGCTTCAGGTCTTAAACATCATTTCCTCTGGTAATCATCCTTGGCTCCCCAGGTTGTTTTATTTCCCTCTCACACATTCCTCCAGCTCTTAAGATCTGTCATTCAAAACTTACCTTCTGGGGCGCCTGGGTGGCTCAGTTCGTTGGGTGTCTGCTTTTGGCTCAGGTCATGATCCTGGGATCCTTGGATGGAGCCCAACATTGGACTCTGCTCACTGGGGAACCTGCTTCTCCCTCTTCCTCTGCTCCTCCCCCACAGCCCTACTCGTAACCTTGCATTCTCTCTCTCTCAAATAAGTAAAAATCTTAAAAACAAAAACAAAAAACGCTCACCTTCCATCTGCAATTACTTGTCTACCACCTGTCTCTCCCTCCCAACTGTGAGCTCCCCGAGGGTCCAGACTTTTCCCATCTTGTTCATCACTGTATCCCCAGCACCTACTATGCCTGTAGGTCATCAGTAAACGCTTACTGAGGAAATGCTGTGAGGTAAGTCTATTGAGGTTTAATTATCCTTTTTACTTCAAATTAATTACGAACTTACAGAAAACTTACCAGAGTACCTACAACTTTTACATACCATTTACCTAGATTCATCAATTGTTAGCTTTTGTCACATTGGCTTTATTATTTCCTATTTATGTAAATTTACATGTTTGTTTTCTAACCATTTGAGAAGAAGTTGTAGACCTCATGGTCCTGTTCCCCTAAATACTTCAATAGTATTTCCTTAAATAACACCCAGTACAGTACCAAAATGAAGAAAGAGTAACAAAGATAAATGAGTTCTAATTTAAAAAAAATATATATATATATATTTTTGGTCTTTCTCTTTCTTTCTTTCTTTCTAGAAGAGTAGAAGTAAAGGGGAAGGGTGGCAGTCCAGGATTAGGACAGGCATTTCTCCTTCCTCTCTTGTTTTTGCCCTTGTTGACGGGTTTCTTAAAAAACTGCACCTGTGCCCAAGGAAGTCCCTTGCTTGCTTTGTCTGTTGTTCCCTCTGTGGCCCCCACTTGCCCCTGTAACTTCTCTGGACCCCCCGGCTTGCCTCCCCCACAGTCCCCTGTAGGGAGGCTGGGGGGGGGGAGGGGCAGTCTACCGGAAGTGGAAGTTGGAAGGCAAGGTGAGCCACGGGAAGTGGGAAAGGTGGCTCCCGGGACCCCTAATCGTGCGTGGGCATCTCAGAGTCAGAGAAGGGAAGAGCACGGGCTGTGGGGGTAGAGGAAGATTTGCACACCTTGGGTCCTGGGACCATCCTGCTCGGCTGAGTGGAATACCAAACGAGGGTGTCTCCCCGCCGCACTTCACCTCAGCCAGGCAATCGACGGGAGAAGCAGCGAGCGAGACCGACAGACTGTCACTGGCAAAATGAACTGTCACCTCCCATTTTTCAGAGGCACGGCGGGATGAATTGCAGCCTTGAACCGTGCGGCCCGCTGCTGATTGAGTTCCGCTGTCTTAGAACCCTTTTCGAACAAGGCGAGTTCATTTCAGACTGACGTCCCACCGCTTATCAATTTAGGAGCCAGTAAAATTAACCGCTTCGGAGCTGATTTGCTCCCTCCCCTTGCTTGGATTCCGCATCCAGAAAGGTCACCAAATAAATCTCTGCGGGTCCTGCTAGCATAACACGCAGCTTGGAACCCGGGGGGCGGGGGGGGGGGGGTCTCAGAAGAGGAGAGTAAGCCAAATGTAACCCAGGCCGGAAAAGTTGCCACCCCACCCCACCCCACCCCACCCCACCCCCGCAGTCTCAGCCACTGGCCCATGGCAGTGGTGTGAGCAGCCAGGCCTTTGCTACCTCCACTGCCGTCCCCATCAGCCTCTGCTCCCAAGAGGGAGTATGGTTGGGTAGGGTTGGTGGTCAGGAATGGAGGTCCTACAGAAGTCCTCCTAATCTTGGCAGAAATCTCTGAGCACCCTTTGGCTTCACATCCGCTGTGGACTGAATGTTTGAATCTCCCCCAAATGTATGCTATGCGGTGGGGCCCTTGGGAGATCACTGGGGTTAGATTAGGTCCTGAGGGCAGGGCTCTCATGATGGGATTAGTACCCTCATACTTAGAGTAAGAGACCCAAGATCTTTCTCTGCGGGGAGAGGATACAGCCAGGAGAAGACAGCCTTCTGTAAACCAGAAAGAGACCTCTGACCGGGAACCCAACGG
>PISX010025954.1:0-25405 GCA_004024625.1 Mellivora capensis | reverse complement strand
TGGTGGGTATAGTGGAGGGCATGCATTGCATGGAGCACTGGGTGTGGTGTAAAACTATGAATTCTGTTACGCTGAAAAGAAATTGAAAAATAAATAAATAAATTAATTAAAAAAAAAACCATGTTGAGATACCACCTTACACCAGGTAGAATTGCATAAATTAACAAGACAGGAAACAACACATGTTGGTGAGGATGTGGAGAAAGGGGAACCCACTTACACTGTTGGTAGGAATCCAAGCTGGTGCAGCCACTCTGGAATACAGTATGGAGGTTCCTCAAGACATTAAAAATAGAGCTACCCTACAACCCAGGAATTGTACTACTAGGTATTTATCCCAAAGATACAGATGTAGTGAAAAGAAGGGGCACATGCACCCAATGTTCATAGCATCTATGTCCACAATAGTCAAATTGTGGAAATAGATGAGATATCCTTCAACAGATGAATGAATAAAAAGATGTGGTTCATATATCAATGGAATATTACTCAGCCATCAGAAAGGATGTATACTTAACATTTGCATTGACAGGGATGGAACTGGAGGGGATTATGTTAAGTGGAATAAGTCAAGCAGAGAAAGACAATTATCATATGGTTTCACTCATATGTGGAACAGGAGGAATAGCATGGAGGACATTAGGGGAAGAGAAGGAAACCTGAAGGGGAAGAAATCTGAGAGGAAGACAAACCATGAGATACTCTGGATTCTAGGAAACAAACTGAGGTTTACAGAAAGAAGTGGGGGTGGGAGGATGGGGTAGCTGTGTGATGAGTATTAAGGAGGGCAGGTGTTGTCATGAGCAATGGGTATTATATGCAACTAATGAATCAGTGAACAGAATTTTTAAATCTTTAAAGATAAAAATTTTAAAAATTGAAAATGTTAGCTTAAAAAATAATAAAAGTATGAACACAAGTTCAAAAGGTAATGAGGATAGAGTCACTTCTGAAAGCTAACATGAGGAGTGCTGTTGACAATTCCCAGCAAAATAAGGGTCATTGATAAAAATCACTAAAAAAAAATTAAAGTCTCTGAAAATTTTCCCAAATTTCCATATAGCAAGTGAAGAAACATTTATTCAAGTTCATCTACTAAATCTCAGGAGGAACAACGAGAGTCTGTGATACTTGTACCATGAACAATTCTCTCCCTCCACATTATGGAAACTCTACCCCAGGTGGGTATGGACATTAAGGCAGAGTTCCTCTCCTCCAGCTGCTAGTTCAGGGATATTACATCTTACTAAGAGGGGGCAGTCCATCACCATTTTTCTTCTCCTCCAACTCTGTGTTTTAGAAACCATATTCCTGATAAGTATGGCCTCCACCCAGTCCCCACTCATAAAGTGAAGGCTCTACCCTGGATGTGGCAGGTTGAGACTAGTGGAAACTTATCTGGTTCCTCATAGGGCCCAACACCTGAGGCAGTGGTTCTGAGATTTTGTGTGGGCAAGAAACTTCCTATAAGAACAGAGATACTAACTTTATTTGAAACTATGGAGGAAGTTCAAATATAAGGGTATTTGAAAAACATTGGAGATTTTGGGGGTGAGCAATTAAGAGAAGGCTGACAGCAATGAGGTAAACTACAGGTCAGTTAGTTTACCAGAGAGAACCAGGGAAGTTCTCTCTGGATAAGAACAAACCTCAAAGCATGGCCTCAATAATTACCACTGCAAAGGTTCCCAAATTTAATCGGATCAGATTGTAGAGCAATTTATGATCCAGAGCATTGTTGAAAACACTAGAGCAATTAGGCTGTAGTTAATGGAGCTGAACTGCTGACTGTGATACCAAAGGATGCAGATAGATTAACAGGGAGACCAGGGGAAAAGAGTCAAAGAGAGCCCCACTAAAACTGCTGTCATCTTGTGCTCAAGGCTGTGCTCCCTGGGAAGTGACATCACTGGCTATACACCACAGGGAAAACAGACTTCACTTAAATAGCCTAGCCAAGTCACTAAAGACATAAACAAGCAAATAATGAAAACAAGGTCTGGAAAGAAAAAAAGAGGGTCAATATCCAGAGTTGGCACAATATATTACCTAAATTATCCAGCTTTTAACAAAGGAAGCTATGATGCAAGCAAAGAAATAGAAGAGTGTAACCCATCAGGAGAAAATAAATAAATAAAAAAAGAAGAAGAAGAAGGCAATATAAGTTGAGGGGGGCCAGATGTTATACTAAACAAAGATTTCAAAGCAGCCATTATGAGTGTGTTCAAACGACTAAAGGAAACCATGCATAAAGGAAGCTAGGATGGCAATGTTTCATCAAGTAGACAATAATCAATAAATTAAGTAAAAACAAGTAGAAATTCTGCAACTAAAAAGTACAGTAACTGAGTAAGAAATTCAGTAGAGGGGCTCAACAGTAGAATTGAACTGGCAGAAGAAAGACTCCGTGAACTTGAGGATAGTTAGAGAATATGTCATCTAAAGAACAGAAAGGAAAAAAAAATTAATGAATAGAGCTTCAGAGGAGAGTGGGTTACCATTAAGCATACTGACATATATATAATGAGAGTACCAGAAGGTGAGGAGGAAAAAGAACAGAGGAAAATGTTAGAGTAAATAATGGCTGAAAACTTTCCAAACTTGATGAAAAATAGTCTAAAAATCCATAAGATTCAATGAATTCCATGTAAAATAACCATAAGAAAACCCACTTCCAAATGCATCTTAGTAAAAATGGTGAAAAATACAAAGCAGTAAAGAAGCAATAAGGAAAAATGACTCATTGTATATAAAAGAATCCCAATAAGATTAATAGCTGACTTCTTATCAGAAACAATAGAGGCCAGGAGGGAGTGAGATGATACATTTGAAATGCTGAAAGAACAAAACTGTCAACCAAGAATCTTATATTCAGCAAAGTTATCTTTCAAAAAATAAAGGCAAAATAAAGACATTTCCAGATAAATAAAACTTAGATAATTTGTTGCCAACAGACTCACGTTAAGAGAAATATACCAAAGGAAGTTCTTCAAGTTAAAAGCAAGTCACATAGGCAATAATCTGAATCCACCAGAAAGCACCAGTAAAGGTAATTATATAATTATAAAAGACAGCTTAAATGAATATTTCCTTTTTTTTCTTAATGGATCTAAAAAGCAATTGTATAGAATAGTATGTATATAATTGTATTCTTGGATTTCTAACAAATACAAATGAAATATACTTGACAATAATAGCAGAAAGGAGGTAGTAAGGAAATGGAGTAAGAAAGAAGCAACAGAGTAATTCAAGAACAGGAACAAATGAAGAGAACCAGAAATGTAAATGAGGTTAATACAGCAAACACTGTAATTATATATTTTCTCTCCTTTCTTTTTAACTTCTTCCATAGACATAAAATTATATAAAGTTATAGCAATGTAACATAGTGATAAATACACAAAAATATGTGACAAAACAACACAGAAAGGGAGAAGGGATACTACAGCTAGGTAGGAATAGCATATTTCACTGGGATTAAGTTAGCATAAATCTGAAGTATTTTTTGATGACTTAAGAAGCATATGGTAAATTCTAGAGTAACCACTGGGAAAAAATCTAAAAACTATACAGTGAAAAAAATCATTAAAAGAATTAAAATGTTACACTAGAAAATATTCACTCAATGTAAAGAAAACCGTAGAAGAGAAATAAAAACAAAAGACAGGAGACACAGAAAGCAAAAAGTAAAATTGCAGACATAAATCCAACTCTATCAATAATAACAGTAAATATGAATGAATTAAACAATCCAGTCAGAAAGCCAGAGACTGTCACACTGGATCAAAACAAGATCCAAGTATCTGCTGTCCAAGGAGACATCAGATAAAGATAGGTTGCAAGTTAAAGGATGAAAAGAACATATCATACAAACAAAAACCTTAAGAAAGCTGGAGTCGCTATGCTAATATCAGATGAAGTAGACTATAAGATAAAAATATTATGAAAAAGAAAGAGGGACATTTATATAATAATGAAAATGTCAATCAAAAGGTATGAGATGTCACCAAAGCTCTCTTTGAATGATTTACTTATTTAAATGACAAAAGCAGAAATAAATGAATTAAACTTTCAACTCAAAAAGATACAAAAAAACACACAGGAGAACACAGTAGGAAATGATGATGAAAGCAGAGAAAAAAACAGAATAGCAATGGAATGGGTAAAGAAATTTGAGGGCTGTTTTGTTTTTGAGGGAAGTATGGGGACAAACAAGCACTTTTCACAAATTTAATCAATTTTAAAAGAGAAAGAAAAACTGTAAAATATAAAGGGGATACTCTAACAATCAAAGAGAGACTCAAAAAGGAATTACTTATAAGACATTATTAATACAACTCTAGGTCAATATATTTTAAAATGTGTGCAAGAGAAAACTTTTCCAATAAACTAGACTACTAACCACAGAAGAAACTAAAAAAGAAATTCATATAATACCTCCTCAGATGCCCTAAGCCTAGATAAATTCTCTCAAACTTCCAAGGGCAGATAATTCCCAAGTTATGTACTTTATGCCAGAGCACATATAGACATACAAAAAAAAAAAAAAGGAAAATATTTGGGGAAGCATTTGAAAACTAGAACACTTCCAGATGTGTGTTTCTTCCATCACAGGAGAGGGCGTCTCCTCATCAGGCTGGCCACGCCCACTGGATCACTGTGTCCCTGGTTGCTCTGTCTCACTAAAGCACATTACGCAACAAGCCGTGTTCTGACCAAGGGCATCTCCAACTCCCTGGAGCCCTGGCACCCCCAGATGCCCATGTCCACATCCCTTACCAGATCCCGGGAGGATGTTGACCACACCCTTCGGAATGCCAGCCTTCAAGGTCAACTCTGCAAACTTCAAGGCTGTGAGTGGGGTCACCTGAGGAGACAGGAAAGAAGACTGGGTCAGGAGGAATTGAGAAGTGAGGTTCTTTCATCCTCTCCCAGCAGCCTAGATAGCAAGCAGGGAGAAGCAGGCATGGTGGGAAGACTCTCGAGGGGAAGCCCCATCATAGGGGGTACTGCCAACCCAGCCAGCTTCCCCCCATGGCTCCAGGGGAAAGCTGGGAGTAAGACCTGCTTCCTCATGTACCTTCTAGTGTCTTCTCCTGGCAGGCTCCAGCCCTGTGGCCAGGCCTGGCCTCTTCCTGAATGTTCATACCCCCTTCACTCGGGCAGTGGGGAGTCCCAGGACAGACTGGAAGCACCTCAGTGCCAGATTCTGATTACCTCCTCACTGCTGGGAGCTGTTCCTCTCCTCTTGGCCTGCCAGCAGCCATTCCTCTTCTGGCCCAGGTAATATTCCTTGTAAAAGTTGGCTTGTGCCCCACTCACCAGTGGGCCTCAGAATCACCATATTTTGGGGGTGCTGGCCCTGGGAGAGCACAGGCCTGTCGGGGGCTCTTCCAGGGACAATTGCCTGGATCTGTGCGCACCACCCCAATGCTAACAGCGGAGTTATGGGTCAACTCAGGGGGTTGCTGTGATGCTCAATAAGCAAATACATGCAAATTTTTAGTATAATTTGTTATATATTAAAATGCTTTAGGAGTTCCTGACTCAGTGTGAATTCTGTAAATGTCAACTGTTGTTACTGCTGGTTTTAAAATTGTAATACTTTTGGAGCCAAACTGCCCCAAAGCAGCCAGGGGAGCAAGAGACCTCCGGGGCACACTGTCCAGAGCCCCATGATAGAGCATCTTGCCTTCAGTTCCTAACACCACTGGGGGCAGGCAGGGGAAGGGCTGCTACTGCAGCTGAGGCTCCTTCAGGGGGTGTCCTCATCCCGGGGGAACCATGCTCAGGCCCTTCCAGACCATGTGAGTGACCCCAAGGTCCTTTCTCTGTAGCTTCTCTATGAGGGGCTGGGCTTCAGTCTCAGAGCATGAGGCCTGGACGAGGGTTACCAACCAGGGTTTCTGCTTCCCCAAACCCAGAATACTGGCACCTGTGGAGAAATCCCTGACTGCTCACCAAGCAGCATAGGTACAGGGTCAGCTAACCTGATCCAGCCACTCTACCGCTGAAAGAACAGACTGCCTACAGCCCCCACTGGTCCCTGCTGCATGCTGCCTCCGACCAAATGGGACCCACAGAAGGCCAGCCCTCATCAGCAGTACCGCTCCTCTCTGGGGGAGAAACCAGTCCTGGGTGGGCACCTGTCTCCTTTATAGGGTGTTTACCAACACCCTCTACAGCCCACAGGCCCTGCCTGGAACGTGCCCACACCCACCTGGGCAGGCTTGATCACCACTGTGTTCCCAGCAGCCAGGCAGGCAGCCGTCTTCCAGGAGAGCATCATCAGGGGGTAGTTCCAGGGGATGACGATGCCACAGACCCTGCCATACAAAAGAAGAGGGATTCTGTCTCTCCACGCAGCCTGAGGGCCAGAGTGCACCTCCTAGTGTCTTCTCTCCCAAGCCTGACACCCACTCAGCTGTGCTCCGCTCACTCCACTCCACTCCACCCCACTCCAGTCCACTCCAGGCTTCCTGATATGGAGCCAAAGGTCCCCTGAGAGACAGCTCATGCCTGGCTTTCCAGTCCCTGATGGGGCAGTATGTTCAATCTGGCAGGAGCCCTTCTTCCCAGCAGGGCATGATGGCAGGGAAATTTCTGATGGGAGCTGTGAGACCTGCCTAAGGACAGTTGAATAAGGTGTGACACCAGGCAACAGGGGAGGTGATGGCAGGCAGGACCTGGTAGAAGGCCAAGGATCACACAGGCAGTCTGAGAGAGTATGGGAGAGGGTTGGGATCACATGGTGGGCCGGGAGGATGCAGGTGAGGGTCTTCCTAGGCTTGAGGCCAGGGTGAGTCCCCTGGAGAGAAGAAAGCAGTCAGCCTGGGAGGCCTGTTAAGACTTGCCTACTGTGCATTAAGAGATGGTACCGTCAGGTTAGTGCTGTGAAGTGTGTAAACCTGGCGATTCACAGACATGTACCCCTGGGGATAAAAATTTGTTTATAAAAAATAAAAATTTAAAAAAAAAGAATGACAAACCAAAAAAAAAAAAAAAAAAAAAAAGAGATGGTACCGTCAGTACAAGCAGTGTCTCCACCCAGGGGAGGCCCCCACAGTCCTGGGGGGCCTAATGATGACACGTGTGGTCCTAGCGGGCATGTGGCCCTGCCTTCTCCTAACTCCTGTACAATGCGGGGCACTATCTTCATCAGTGTCAGGCAATTACTGAGCCCGTCCACACAAGAGCTCCGCACAGGCTACATGGCTGTTTCTTCATCATCGTCATATTCAAGATCATCAGGACCCTCAGGACATTTCTCAAAAAGATGACTTCTTAGCGAAGCCTGGGCGAGGGGAAGAGTGTGAGCAAATGCCGAGGGCAGGACCAACAGGGCCTGCACACCATCCTGGGAGCAATGGGGTGCACGGAGGGCCTGGGAGGACCGCTCCCACCCCCAGTACACCCAGCAGGGTGAGACAGCAGAGGGAGCCCAGCGAGCGTTACCAGGGAAGGGGGTGAGGTCATCAGGGTTGTGAGGGCTCCAAAGACAAAAAGACGTCAGGGAAGTCCCACTGTCACGGCTGATCGGTATGCCCCCAAATTCACACGTTGAAATCCTAACTCCAGGAATTAGGGTTGTTCCACATGTAATTAGTTAAGATGAGGTCTTACTCAAAGAGGGTGGGTACTTAGCCCAAAATGACTGGTGCCTTTGTAAAAACAAGGCCATGTGAGGAGATAGATAGAGGAGGAGGGCACGGATGTGAGCATGAGGGCAGAGAGAGAGAGAGACACCAAAGATTGCCGATAAAGCCCAGAAGCTAGGGGAGAGGGCTGGAGCGGATCCTCCCTCGCACCCTCAGGAGAAACCAACCTTCTGACACCTGTATCTAGAACTTCCAGCCCCAGACCGCCGAGACAGTAAATGCGTGCTGTTTGAGCCTCCTGGTTCGGGTACTTTGTTACGGCGGCCCTAGCAGGCTCATACACCTGCCAATATAGGGAAAACCTCCCGCTGCCCCATCTCACTGGGAGGCTCAGCAGCAGCGTCCTCCTCAGTCTGACAGGACGGAATTCCTGGGAGGTGCCTGGAAGATCAGTGACCTTACAGACTCACCTGCCCAGGGCCAGTGTTCACCTGGGCCCTGGGATCCCGGCCCAGCTTCTCTCGTTGCCTGCGCCAGAGAAAGGGGCTCCAAGCACTCTGGACCTGCAGGGCTCTCGCTCCACACTCTGACATCTTGGCTGGGGAGCTCTTTCTTGTGGGGGGCTGTCCTGGAGCACTCCCTCCAGCTCGTGCCCTCTGGGGGAAAGGCTGGGTGGGCACCCCTGCCCTGGAGTCCGCACCGTCTCCCCCCAGCCTTGCCCCTCTCTGTGGTCTACAGGAGAGGATTTACTGTGTCCACAGCCCGCTCTCCCGACAGGAGCCTCCTTCACCAGCAGGCCTGTCCTTCAGGACCTGGTATGTCCATCTGTGCTCATTTCTGTTGATCCAAATGACATTTGAACCCCTTCTCCTTCTGAAACATTCTCCACATTCTCCAGGGAGCCGAGTGGCTCTGACCACCGTCCATGGGGATGTGAGGTCTCTGCTGGTGGGATATGGTTCTCCCCATGCTTTTGGGGGCACAGAGCAGGTGGAAAGTCCTGCTGGATGCTGACCACACTGGGGCTCTGACCCATCTTCGATGATTTTAGAGGACATTCCTCAGTGTGCTTTCTTCATACAAGTTTCTCTCGGGCCTGCTCCTTGGGGTCCCCCTAGCTCTGCCCCACGCCTTCACAGAGCTGCACACCATGCCTGGTAAGGATGCCCAGAGCTCAGCAGGGGCTGCGCTGGGTTCTGCTCTCATCGCCCCAGCAGAGCTGCTGGGAGAGCTCTCGGGCTGGTCTCCCAGTGCGCCTCTGTCAGTGAGCCACACAGCCATGCCTTCTGGCGGGGGTGCATCTGGGGACTGAACAGTCAATACCAAGCTGCCTTTCACAGGGTGGAGCCCCTCTGCCATCCCCAGGCAGTGTGAGGGGGCTTCTCTCTCCCTAGGCTATTGGGCCTCACTCTGGGTGTAAATCATTCCGCCATCCCTAGCCTGTTCTGTGTGCAGTGGACACTTGACTTTCCTTCTTGGAGTGCCAGTTCCTACCCTTTGCCTATTTCTCTATTATTTTGTTCCTGTTCCTTGGTTCTGTGCATTCTTTGTTTTTATACACATTCATCATTATGTTCTTCCCAGAAAAAATTTTTCAGGTACACCCTCTATGAGCCTGACTGCTAGAGGGTTATTGAGGGGATTAAGTAAAATTATACTTATAAATTCATTACAACAGTGTCTGGCACAGAGCAGGTGCTTTGGGAATGAAAGCTGTTTCATTTGCTAGAATGTGTCCCCTAAGGATAGGCATTCACATCAGCTCTGATCATTACTCCAGTATCTCCAGCACCTGAACCGCCCGGCATGCAGTGACTATCGAATAAATAGACGTGGGAGAGATATACAGAAAGGGGATGAGTGCCCACACAACATACCGTTATCAAAAGCACCCAGTGTGTGGCGAATCTTTGCCCTGTGCTGTGACTCACCCAATAGGCTCCTTCCTGGTCAAGGTCAGGTTTCGGTTTGGTCTGGCATGGTTGATAGGGATGGTGGAGCCCTGAAAGAAGCATGGAGTGGTTGGGGGGGCGGTCACTGAGAGGGGAATCCATGGTTTCCTCACCATTCCCCTTGGACAGCCAGACTGTGCCTGGAGCTCAGAATTCAAGAGTCTTGTCTGTGTCCTGCAGCCCCCATGAACCAGACAGGTAAGAGACCCAAACCTTCCAGATTATGTGTGACAGGGGCATCTGAGGACTCCAGACACAGGTGGAGTGGGCAGCCAACAGGTGCAAGGTGCCTCCTGCACAGAGCCCGGCAGAGTCCTCAGATGGGAAGCTGGTCTTGGTACAGGTAAGATCTCTGGCTTTGACACTGGGGCAGAGAAAAGGGGAGTGAGAAGCCAAGTTGCCTTTGGAGGGTGTGCTAGCCCAGGAGGGCCCATCTGGGGGCCAGCTCCTGCCAGCAGTGATGCAGCAGCAGGAGGAGCAGAAGGTGGGCCTTCCATCACACCTGCACCCTTCCACACCATGGAGAGGACACAAGGCATGAACCTCAAATCTGGCACAGACCCATGAACCCATCAGTGGTGAGTGTCCCATCACTGCCTGTAGTGGGCAAATCTCTGAAAATGGGTCCCACAGTCCCACTCTGATCCCTGGGATCTGGGAGATGGTGAGTACTCCTTCTGCAAAGATGCGTAATGGCACAATTGACCTTAGGAAGAGGAGATGATGCAGGTGTCCCCAGCACCACCTCAGGAGCCCCCACAAAGGCAAAGTTTTCTCCAGTTCATGGCAGATGGATGCCAAACCTGAAAACAGCAAGGGATGGAGGGCTGAGGCAAGGGCCAGAGCAAGGCCTTCAGTAGCTGACAGCAGCGCCCACCAGCAGCCAGCAAGGACCTGGGCCTCAGTCCTCCATCAACAGGAGCTGAACTCTGCCAACATCTGAATGGGCCTGCAGGCAGGGTCTCCCCAGAGCCTCCAGCCAAAGCCCAGCCTGCCACACCTTGACACTGTCCTTGGGAAACCCTGGCATAGAACCCAGCCCAGCCTGCCTGGACTGCCCATCTGCAGAAGTGAGAGCTCATCATCGGGGTTCTTTTAAGCCAGCCAGCTGTGGTCGCTTGTTATGCCGCAGGCAGACCAGTGCACTGCGTTCAGTTTCCTGCTGGGCCCAGCCTGCCTGTGTGAACTCACTTGGTGGGCAGGAGCCTCAGCCTCACCTGAATCTTGTCGCACCAGCCAGCAAAGTAGCGGAAGGTCTGGATGGACATGCCCACATGGGTCTTCAGGGCCAATGTGTAGACAGCACCTGCATCCAGAGCCTCAATGGTGGCCAGCTCCTCCTGATGCTGTTCCATGAGGTCTGCCAACCTGGCCAAGGGATGGGATGCAGAGAGGAGGGAGATGGGCTCAGGCCTGGAGCCGCCTGGCCTGTTCTTTCAAGGCCCTTCTTCAGTGAGTCAGGGGCTCTGCCCTGCACTCCCAGCTCTGCCACACTCCTATGTGCTGACCTCAGTTTCCCCATCCGTGAGATGGGACAGTAAGGTTTCCTTGGTGGGATGAGTGTGAGAATGGTGTCTTTCTGGCCCTCTCCCCTCTCTTTTCCTTTCTTCCTTCCTAAAATATTTATGGACTAACTATTTCATAATGGTGCTTAAAAATGATCCTGCAAAACAGTCTCTCTGCCTCTCTAATAAGGAGGTCACCATTCCAAAAGGCCATCCTCTCTGTCTCCGGACAGCCTTGACCAGGGGAAAGCATGTCTGGCTTCAAGCACCAGCCAATATGGTGGAGTATGCCCCCAAGGATGGCATCTGTGGGGAGGGCGGGGGGTGGGCTATGATGGGAGAGACGCAAGGGAAGGTGCATCTACACAGCTCTTCTTAAGTGGGAGCACTCTGACAGCCAGCTGCCCTCCTGTACTTCTGGTGGGTATGCTGCTATGGGCAGCCTGGGAATTAGGACTCTGCCCCCTTCCCTGATGTAAGGGAAGCTCAGGGAGCAGCATGCCCAGGGGGTAGGATGGACAGGGGAAGGTGGAGACCACAGATCTAGAGCAGCTCTCAATGTACATGGGGGAGCTCTGGCCCAGAGACGAGTCTGGGACCAAAGCCTGCTGAGCTGCTCCTCTCCGCACATAGCTGTGGCATGTCTTCAACCCCCAAGTACACACTCACACTCTCTGGGAAGCCAACCTTCACCCCACATCAATCACACCTCCCTGCAGTGTCCTCCTAGCACCTTCCGTCTTTCTTCAACCCTCATCTATTATAGATACCCACTTAGACAAGTATTCTGGTACTATTTGCCTGCCCCTGATGGCTGGGACAGTATTTGGACTCCTGCTCCCTCCTGGGCCTCCTACACCCACCAGGCACACAGTCAGCATGCAGCACAAGGCTGGTGAGTGAAACTGGACCAAACAGACATGAGCGATCTAGTGGCAGAGCCACACTGTTACCTCAGAGACGGTATATACCCAGGTAATTCTCTAGTTAAGAAAAACAAAGGTGTAAATCACTCTTTGAGAACTATTCTAGACCAGATAAGGAAAACACCATGTTGTGACATTTCAAGGACTAGGGTTTCATCCACTAGAAAAACAGATGTGCCTAAAGTATAAATCTGTATTACAAATAAGCCAAATATGGCCTCTGTGTATTGGCCTCTAGGTTGTTCACATCCTCATCGCAGCGTAAGACTCAGACTCAGCTCAGACGCTTGCTGCATACACATTTATGTATCCAGTTATTTTAAAAATAGTCCAAACAAGTAGACTTTTAGCCACTTAGAGCCTTGTTGCTTTGTATCCTCCAGGAACCTCACTTGACAGCTTACTTGAACCTTACTTGACACCTTATCATTGGTGAGATGGACCACACAGTTGTAACTGCTGCCCTTCCCAGCCCTCTGACCCAGAGATTCTTTTTCTGCTACCGAGCAACATTGCCAGGACATGGGAGCCCCCTCCTGGATCTCCTGAACCCCAAGAGTTCCCTTGTACCCTTCCCATTCTGGGTAGGGGCTGCCCACTACAATCTCTGGAGGGCCTCCCACTATGGGGGCACCAACCCATGAAGCTTTTTGCATATTACTACTTCTCATGGCCATACCTTTTCCCTTGATCAGCCCCAGATCCCTCCAACTCTGCCAGACAATGTCACACGCATGTGATGTGGCCATGTCATAAGACCCTAGTGTGACTATCACCCTAGCATGCCATTTGGGGGGCTCTTCAAGGACAGCTGAGTGGGACTGTTCTGTTGTCCACTTTGTTAAGCTGCTGCTCTATCTCCCAGAGTCCTGTCCCCAGAAAGTGCCAGTGGGGAAACAAGGGGAAAGCAACCTCCATCACCCCACAGGTCTGCAGGATGGACGTGAGGAAGGGCCAGGGTGGGGTGCCAGGCTGAGCCTGCCTGGCACCCCTGGCTCCCTAACAATAGCGTGGGCTGCCACCACATTCCTGGCTGTGGACTTAAGGGGGTGTCTGAACACAAGGTGACAGCTTCCCACGGACTCTCCCTCCAGCTCCTGGTGGTCCCGCTCTGGCAGCTGGGACACTGGCTCTCCAGGCTCCTGAGAGGCTCGATCTTGTCCCTCAGTGGTTCTTGGGGGCTGCCTGGTGACTTTCTGTAACACTTCTTTCTGGTTCTTTCTTCCCAACTTATCCCTACAACGCATTCTGTATTCCATAGTATCTACCCATGGTCCTATTTTCCTCATTGAACGAGGGGCTGCCCCCTCCTGGGCCAGCAATGGGCACACCTCCACCATGGGGACCGGGAGACTACATGAGGCAGGGACCGGGTTATTAGGAGCTCTAGGGCCTGGCCTCAAGACGTGTGTCCAAGCAGTCCAGGACTCTCTTTACAGTTGTGCAGGAACCAACAATCCCTCACTGTGGTGTGGCCAGTGGTGCTATTATGGCACAAGCCACTAGACGGCAGCAGAGAACCTCAAGGAAAAAACTCTTCTGGGCCAGCACAATGTGCCATGGGAGTCTTTGCTTCAGGGCCAGAAGGCTCAGCACCATAAGCCTGGGCTTGCACATTTTGGTTCTGCCTAAACTGGGGGCTCTAGGAAGCCAATGGCTTCCTAAAACTGATGGGCTCTTAAAGGGTCTTGAAACTAACTTGAGTTACGGCAGGCTGGGTGCAGCCTGGCCTGCCCTAAACCCCGCCATCTCTGTTCCATTTCAAAACCATACAGGCCCCCTCTCTGGTCCCCTGTGCTGGGGACTGTCCTGGTGGGTCTGGCCTCTGGAATAGAAAAAAAAAAAATGGCATTCTGACTGCAAGGCCAAGACAGGGTCTCTCTCCCACCAGATGACAAGCACATTTGGACCACATCATGACCAGGCTGTATGCCTGACAACTTCCCTGGGACCTGGAGCACAAAAGCCAGGTTCCTGAAACCAGCTTGTTCACCAGTCTTTTCAACATTGCTTAATTCATCTGCCAGCAGCACCCTTCTGGAAACATTATCCCACTTCCTTAAGGGTGGCTGCTCTTCCCCCATTGGGACCACTTGGTTGTAGGGGAGCAGTATCTCTCCTCCAGGCCCCATCCCCACCCCATTCTCACAAGCTGGAGCAACCTGAAGTCCTTCCCTAAGATCTCTGATGGAACTAAGGGGAAAGAATCCCTTCTGCCCTGACTTAAGAGAAAAAACAAGACAGGGACGCCTGGGTGGCTCAGTTGGTTAAGCGGCTGCCTTCAGCTCAGGTCATGATCCCAGCGTCCTGGGATCAAGTCCCACATCGGGCTCCTTGCTCAGCGGGGAGCCTGCTTCTCCCTCTGCCTCTGCCTGTCACTCTGTCTGCCTGTGCTCGCTCTCTCTGACAAATAAATAAATAAAATATTAAAAAAAAACAAACACAAGACAGAGAAGTGTGAGATTCTGGCAGTTAGTTAGTGTGAAGCTGGGCAGGTGACCACAGACAGAACAGGCCCATCCTTCCTTTGCTGTCTTCTGCATGGAGTGGCCTGATCCCGCCTCTGGTCCAGGCCACTCCAGGTAAATGCCGTACTAAGTCTGTCCAGGACCGTCTGTTAGCTTTGCCAGTCTGCTGCTCCGATCTGATCAGCACCTTCTCTTTTGCACCCTCTCATCTTCTATCACACTGTCCCCTCCACTGAGGACACCTTTCCCTTCAGGGCTACTTGTGTCTGGCAAAATTCCTCCTGACTCTCAAGCCACTTCCTCTGGAGCCTTTTCTCAGCCTCAGGCCTTGGTTGAACAAACATGTCCAAGACTCCACCTTCCTCCTGGTAGGACCCAGGCTTGCAGCCCCAACCTAAACTGAAGGTTGGGGGCTGACAGGTGGTTGTGGGGCTCTCACCTGTACAGGAGCTGGCCCCGGTCCCGTGCATTGATCTTCCCCCACAATCCGTTCTCAAAGGCATCCTTAGCGGCAGCCACTGCCTTATCAACATCACTGACCTGGGCCAGGGACACCTGGCAGATGACCTGTGATGGAGCGGAGTTGTGAGGTCTTCCCTGGAATCCATGTACACAGAAGCCCCACACCACCCACTCCTCTGGTCACCTGGGAGGGCATGGTCAGCCAACGGGAGGTCCCTGGAAGGGTGTGGACAATGAGGAAAGGCAAGGGCCTTCAGAGACACCTACTGTGTTTCCACACACCAGGATCCTTCTTCGCACTTGCCACTGAGCCCAAACAAGGCAACAGACTCAGGCTCCAGCTACAAGGCTGAGGATCAGCTCAGTGTTTTCAAGCCAAGAATAGAGCCCATTAATTTAGTGAGTCCCAAGTGGAAGGTTTATTTCTTTAGTCTAGACACTGACTGTGGCAGAACGATTCCTGTCCCCATCCTTGCTCTGTGTCCTGACAGCGCCCACATGCACTACAGGGCAGGCTCTCACACCTCCTTCCAGCTGGGCTTGGCCGAAGGGAAACCCGGGAGGAGACAGAAGTGAGAGGAGCGAGGCTAGCACCTTGCTGGTCACCACAGGTAGGCTGCAGCCTCCCTGCCCAAGGCCCTAGCACCCAGGCAGTCCTGCCTACACAACCTCCTTTCTGGGATTCTCAAAACAGGCCTCAATGTGGTAACAGCTCCCAATTTCTGCCTGAGAGCACTGCATCCCCTTTTGTGTGTCCCCATACCCTTTCCACCCCTTTGTCCCCCACTTTCTTTAAACTCTCCTCTAATGACCCACTTTGAGTGTGCTGTTCTGCAGGCCCTGAGAGATGCTACAGGGTGGGACAGAATGGAAAACTGTTGGCATGCACATGTCAGAGTAAGTGTTGTTTCAGGTAGGTGTATGTGTAAGAGAATACAATATACGTGTACTGGGTCATGACATAAGAGGATCATGGCCAAGACAGTCTGATAAACACAGGATATTCAAGGAAGAATTTCCCAACAGTGAGGTGTACATATATTCGAGAAGGTAGGGGCCATGCTACTGCTATTGTTGAAGTGTGGAAGAGGAGGGAATGGCTTTATTTCCTCTTTGGGGCAAGGGGCAGAGTTTAACTCTATTCCATTGTCCGAAGCAGGCTCCAGACTTTTAGAGTCCTCCTGACTCCTTGCCAGTTCTCCCCTCTGGGCCATTCCTGTAGGGGGGACTAGAAAATGACTGCAACCCTTTTGCATCCAAGCAGAGGCCCCTCTGGTCCAGAATCCCCAGATGCCAGGATGGGGAGTAGATGGGAGAAGAGGCCATAGGGTGAGTAGGGAGGAGAAAAGGTAGGAGGGCACGCTAGGCCTGCACTCACACTTCCATCTGTCGGGTTGATGGTCTCATAGGTCTTGGCACCTTCAGCATCCACAAACATGCCCCCAATGAAGAGCTGGTGGGGCATTCGGAGGGTCAGCTTGTTCACTGCCTTTTCCACCTGGGAAGGGAGTTTTTGCAGGTGTTAGCTGCAGTGTGGACTCTTCACAAGGTGCATCAGTGACGGATACAAACCCACAGAGACACAGGAAACTCTCACAGTCAAAGAATAACCACTTGTGCACATACCACACACACACACACACACACACACACACACACATAGTGCCAAGGGGACCAGGGCCCAAGACTCCTCAGACTTTTCAGGTCTCTTTTGCTGAACCTGGTCCTGCCGCCTTCCTTGGTCCAGTGAGCTATTATGTGCACAGTGGTGGCAGCTGAGTGGTAAGAAGAGATGGCACAGAATCTGAGGACAGACTGCTTGGACCAGGACCCCCGTCCTGCCATTTACCCACTGCGTGACCTCAGGCTGGTTGCCTGGCATCCACACGTAGGAAGGGCCAGCTGGCAGACAGACACCTGTGACTCACCAGACATGATGCCAACTCCAACGCTCATTTCCCTATAGACCTGAAATTTTGCACTGAATGCATTCTCTGGATGTTATTCCTCTCCTGAAATTTGTTCACTAGTCATCTGTCTACAATCCTAAGGCGAACCTCGTTGTCCATCCTGGCCACCTGGCCACTTTCTTCATCTTTTGTTCCAAACAAACTATCCCAATGCTAAGTCCTATGGGGGCTTATGGGTACCCTACCAAGATACCTCAGGATGATTTTTCAAGAATTTGTTTTAAAAATAAGTTTGTGAGGGACCTGGGTGGTTCAGTCAGTTAAACATTTGCCTTCAGCTCAGGTCATGATCCCAGCATCATGGGACTGAGCCCCTCATCAGGCTCCTTGCTCAGTGGAGAGTCTGCTTTTCCCTCTCTCTCTGCTGTTCTCCCAGGTCATTCTCTCTCACATAAATAAATAAAATCTTAAATATATATGTATATAAATTTGCAATTATGTTATTACATTTCCATATATACAAGTTGAATGTATAGTATCACTTGTTTTGCTTATTAGAAAAATATTCCCAATTCCCCCCACCCTTTTCTCCCCTCTACCTCCCTCTCTCCCTCTCTTCCTTTCCCTCTTTTGGCATTGTCACAAAGGGAATTTAATGAAGGCAACTGGTTGCACAGGTGATGAAAGAGCTGAGAGGCCAAGAGTCAATCCAGAGATTGACCCAGAGGTTGACAACACTTGAAGTCCCAGCCATTACTAGACTAGAAGGACAAGGAAGTGGTGGTACCAGAACTAGGGTCTAGAGACCCCCAGAGGAACTAGAGTTCTGACAGGGTGATCTGGCAGGGGCTGGAGCCACAGCAGAGATGAGGCCACTATTGGGAAAAACCACCGAAAGAGAAGGAGGGTGAGAAGTACACTGTAGAAGTCTCTTCCTAATACCCTAGTCTCAGGGCTTCTGGGTGGCTTAGTCAGTTAAGCATCGAACTCTTAATTTCAGCTCAGGTCATGATCTCAGGGTCATGAGATTGACCCCATTTTGGGTGTGAAGCCTGCTTAAGATTATTTCTCTCCCACTCCTTCTTCTTATCCCCACCCTGCTCACGCTCAATTGCTCCTAAAAATCAATCAATCAATCAATCCTGTGTTTCATGTCTTGAGGGTCATAATTTGTCCTGTAGATAACAATCTCCTCTGTTGTATTTTCCTAACTGTACTGGCATCCTCAGGGTATCCAGGGTTACCAGGGAGAGCCTGGGACACTGAAGGTGGGCTTTTAGGTGCCCTGGCTTCCTGATGTCCAGGTGTCCCCCATGTGCCATTGTGGATCCACATATGTGGATGTCTGAGGGGTCTGTAGAGCCAAGCCCATGTGGAGGAAGACTCACATAGTCAATGATGCACTTGTCTTTGTCGTCCCCTCGCAGCTTTCTCACTAATAGCTGGATAAAGTCTCCAAAGGTGGTTGCCATGTAAATATCTTCATTTTCTAATTCCAGTCCATCACACAGCTCCTTCACTTCCTCAACCAGTCTGGAAAAAAAGGAGATGGAAAAGTGAAAGAATGGGAAGAGGCTTGGCAGAACTGCATCACTGTAGGGGCAGAGGTCATGATGCCAAACACAGTTTCCCAGAACGGATCTTCATGTCAACACCAAAGTGTAAGTGTTAGAAGCCTAGTCCATGGATTCAGGAGGCCCAGGTTTCAGGTTCTGGCTCCATCACTTACTAATTAGTGACCTTGGGCAAGTGAAAAACTCCTCTGCACCTTCGTTTCTTTGCTGCAATACTGGAACAGTAATAGCTCTTCCACCAGTTTCTTTCTTTCTTTTTTTTAATTTCTTTTCAGCATTAAGAGTATTCATTGTTTATGCACCACACCCAGTGCTCCATGAAATACGTGCCCTCCATAACACCCACCACCTGGCTCCCCCAACCTCCCACCTCCCGCCCCTTCAAAACCCTCAGGTTGTTTTTCAGAGTCCATAGTCTCTCATGGTTCATCTCCCCCTCCAAGTTCCCTCAACTCCCTTCTCCTCTCCATCTCCCTATGTCCTCCATGTTATTTGTTATGCTCCACAAATAAGTGAAACCATATGATAATTTACTCTCTCTGCTTGACTTATTTCACTCAGCATAATCTCTTCCAGTCCCATCCATGTTGATACAAAAGTTGGGTATTCATCCTTTCTGATGGAGGCATAATACTCCGTACTGTATATGGACCACATCTTCCTTATCCATTCGTCCACTGAAGGGAATCTTGGTTCTCTCCACAGTTTGGCGACCGTGGCCATTGCTGCTCTAAACATTGGGGTACAGATGGCCCTTCTTTTCACTACATCTGTATCTTTGGGGTAAATACCCAGTAGTGCAACTGCAGGGTCATAGGGAAGCTCTATTTTTAATTTCTTGAGGAATATCCACACTGTTCCCCAAAGTGGCTGTACCAACTTGCATTCCCACCAACAGTGGAAGAGGGTTCCCCTTTCTCCACATCCTCTCCAACACACGTTTTTCCTGTCTTGCTAATTTTGGCCATTCTAACTGGTGTGAGGTGGTATCTCAGTGTGGTTTTGATTTGAATCTCCCTGATGGCTAGTGATGACGAACATTTTTTCATGTGTCTGATAGTCATTTGTATGTCTTTACTGGAGAAGTGTCTGTTCGTGTCTTCTGCCCATTTTTTGACATGATTATCTGTTTTGTATGTGTTGAGTTTGAGAAGTTCTTTATAGATCCTGGATATCAACCTTTTGTCTGTACTGTCATTTGCAAATATCTTCTCCCATTCCGTGGGTTGCCTCTTTGTTTTGTTGACTGTCTCCTTTGCTGTGCAGAAGCTTTTGATCTTGATGAAGTCCCAAAAGTTCATTTTCGCATTTGTTTCCTTTGCCTTTGGAGACATATCTTGAAAGAAGTTGCTGTGGCTGATGTCGAAGAGGTTACTGCCTTCCTATGTTCTCCTCCATAATTCTGATGGATTCCTGTCTCATGTTGAGGTCTTTTATCCATTTCGAGTTTATCTTTGTGTACAGTGTAAGAGAATGGTTGAGTTTCATTCTTCTACATATAGCTGTCCAATTTTCCCAGCACCATTTATTGAAGAGACTGTCTTTTTTCCATTGTATATTTTTTCCTGCTTTGTTGAAAATTATTTGACCATAGAGCTGAGGGTCCATATCTGGGCTCTCTACTCTGTTCCACTGGTCTATGTGTCTGTTTTGATTCCAGTACCATGCTGTCTTGGTGATCACAGCTTTGTAGTAAAGCTTGAAATCAGGTAACGTGATGCCGCCAGTTTTATTTTTGTTTTTCAACATTTCCTTAGCAATTCGGGGTCTCTTCTGATTCCATACAACTTTTAGGATTATTTGCTCCAGCTCTTTGAAAAATACCGGTGGAATTTTGATCGGAATGGCATTAAAAGTATAGATTGAGCTAGGCAGTATAGACATTTTAATAATGTTTATTCTTCTGATCCAAGAGCATGGAATGGTCTTCCATCTTTTTGTGTCTTCTTCAATTTCTTTCATGAGTGTTCTGTAGTTCCTCGAGTACAGATCCTTTACCTCTTTGGTTAGGTTTATTCCCAGGTCTTATGGTTCTTGGTGCTATAGTAAATGGAATCAATTCTCTAATTTCCCTTTCTGTGTTTTCATTGTTAGTGTATAAGAAAGCCACTGATTTCTGTACATTGACGTTGTATCCTGCCACATTACTGAATTGTTGTATGAGTTCTAGTAGTTTGGGGGTGGAGTCTTTTGGGTTTTCCATATAAAGTATTATGTCATCTGTGAAGAGAGAGAGAGTTTGACTTCTTCATTGCCAATTTGGATACCTTTGATTTCTCCTTGTTGTCTGATTACTGCTGCTAGGACTTCTAATACTATGTTGAACATGAGTGGTGAGAATGGGCATCCTTGTCTTGTTCCTGATCTCAATGGGAAGGCTGTGAGCTTCTTCCCATTGAGGATGATATTTGCTGTGTGTCTTTCATAGATAGATTTTATGAAGTTCAGAAATGTTCCCTCTATCCCTATACTTTGAAGCATTTTAATCAGGAACGGATGCTGGATTTTGTCAAATGCTTTTTCTGCATCAATTGAGAGGACCATGTGGTTCTTCTCTCTTCTCTTATTGATTTGTTCTATCACATTGATTGATTTGCAAATGTTGAACCATCCTTGTAACCCAGGGATGACTCCCACCTGGTCATGGTGGATAATCTTTTTAATGTGCTGTTGGACCCTGTTTGCTAGGATCTTGTTGAGAATCTTAGTATCCATAGTCATCAGTGATATTGGTCTGAAATTCCCCTTTTTGGTGGGGTCTTTGCCTGGTTTGTCGATCGGGGTAATGCTGGCTTCATGAAAAGAGTCTGGAAGTTTTCCTTCTGCTTCAATTTTTGGAAACATCTTCAGGATAATAGGTGTTATTTCTTCTGTAAAAGTTTGTTAGAATTCCCCAGGGAATCCGTCAGCTACTGGGCTCTTGTTTTTTGGGAAGTTTTTGATCACGGCTTCAATCTTGTTACTAGATATCGGTCTATTCAGGTTGTCAATTTCTTCCTGGTTCAATTGTGGGAGTTTATAGTTTTCCATGAATGCATCCATTTCATCTAGGTTGTTTATCCTATTCACATATAACTGTTGATAATAACTTCTGATTATTGATTCTACTTCCTTGGTGTTAGTTGTGATATCTCCCTTTTCATTCATAATTTTATTAATTTGAGCTTTCTCTCTTTTCTTTTGGATTAGTGTGGCCAATGGTTTATTGATCTTATTGATTCTTTCAAAAAACCATCTTCTAGTTTCATTGATACGTTTTAGTGTATCTCTAGTTTCTACCTCATTGATCCCTGCTCTAATCTTGATTATTTCCCTCCTTATATGTGGAGTTGGTTTGATTTGTTGTTGATTCTCCAGTTCTTTAAGGTGTAGAGACAGCTGGTGTATTCTGGATTTTTCAATTTTTTTGAGGGAGGCTTGGATGGCTATGTATTTCCCCCCTAGGACCGCCTTTGCTGTATCCCATAGGTTTTGGAATGAAGTGTCTTCATTCTCATGGGTTTCCATGAATTATTTAAGTTCTTCTTTGATCTCCTGGTTGATCCACGCATTCTTAAGCAAGGTGGTCTTTAGTTTCCAGGTGTTTGAGTTCCTTTCAAACTTTTCCTTGTGATTGAGCTCCAGTTTCAAAGCATTGTGATCTGAGAATATGCAGGGAATAATCTCAGTCTTTTGGTATCAGTTGAGTCAATTTGTGACCCAGAATGTGGTCTATTCTGGAGAAGGTTCCATGTGCACTTGAGAAGAATGAGTATTCTGTTGTTTTAGGGTGGAATGTTCTGTATATATCTATGAGGTCCATCTGGTCCAAGTGTCATTCAATGCTTTTGTTTCTTTATTGATTTTCTGCATGGATGATCTGTCTATTACTGAAAGAGGCATGTTAAGATCTCCTACTTAATGTATTCATATCAATATGACTCTTTATCTGATTAATAGCTTTCTTATGTAATTGGCTGCTCCCATATTGGGGGCATAGATATTTACAATTTTTAGATCATCTTGGTCTTCTACCAGTTTCTAATGAGTAAATGACATAATCTACATGTTGATAATAATAATCAATATGAGACTAATAACTATTTGAAAGACATTGTTAAAGGTTATAAAAAAAAAAAAAAAGAAAAAAAACCAGGGGTGCCTGAGTGGCTCAGTGTGTTAAGCCTCTGCCTTCAGCACAGGTCATGGTCTCAAGGTCCTGGAATCAAGCCCCGCATCAGGCTCTCTGCTCAGCAGGGAGCCTGCTTCCACCTCTCTCTCTGTTTGCCTCTCTGTTCACTTGTGATCTCTTTCTCTGTCAAATAAATAAATAAAATCTTTTTTTAAAAAATTAAAAAAAAACCCAAGGGAAAACAGGCAAAACGCTGAACAGATGTTTCACCAAAGAAGAAATTCAGATGGCAAAACCCATATAAAAATACATTCAACATCACTAGGTATTAGGGAAATGAAAATTAAAAGGACAATGAACTACTTCTAAATACATACCAGAATATATAAAATTAATTCTGACCTCAAGGGAAGGAGTTAAGATGGCAGAGGAGTAGGGGGACCCTAAGTTTGTCTTATCCTTTTACTATGCCTAGATAGTTATCAAATCATTATGAACATCTGTGAATGCAACTGGAGATCTGAGAAAAGAAATGCTGCCGCTCTATAAGTATAAAAGTGACCACTTTTTGGAAGGTAGGAGGTACAGAGACTTGATGTGGGGATGATATATGTGGAGATAGAGTGGAGGGGAGGGAGCCTGCTTAAGGAGGCTACTGCAAAGTGTTATAAGTAGCAGAGAACAAAATCAGAGCTAGAATTCTGCTACAATGGGATATGTCCCTGGCTTAAAGGTGCTCAGGTGGTGAAGCATGGCAAAAATCCCAGGTGGGATAGGATGGTCTAAGGATCCCCAGAGTCATAAGAAGAACAGGGGTGCCTGTGTGCAGCAGAGTTCCCAGGCACAAGAGTGGGGAAGCCAGCTGAAAATAGTGACTTTAGGTGCCGGCTTTCTGTGCTGTGTTGCCATAAACTATGAATTGCTTCATGGTCAT
Organism: Mellivora capensis; assembly: GCA_004024625.1. NCBI lineage: Eukaryota > Metazoa > Chordata > Mammalia > Carnivora > Mustelidae > Mellivora > Mellivora capensis. The sequence goes on along the minus strand of PISX010025954.1, from coordinate 1,965 downwards.
GTGACCATTTTCCTGGCAGGGGTCCATCAAAGGCAGAAGTGTGGTGAGACACCCCTCCATCTCCTGGGAGGAACAGTGCAGCTCTATGCTGCAGGAGTCTGTAAAACTTGGAGTTTTGAAATTCAGTCACATGCTTGAGATAAAAATGCTCAGTCATAGGCCTGGTAGACAGAGTCTGGACTGAAATCGGGGACAAAAGAGTGACTGACTGCTTTTCTGTGAGAGCGCATTGAAGAGTAGGGGCTGTGAACTTTGAGCTTCTTTCTTATTTTGGGATCTAATTTCTTTTAACAAGCACACCAAAACACACTCAGGATCTAGTGTGTTGTTTTGGTTTTTGTTTGTTTTTGTTTATTTCTGTTTTTATTTTTTTTTTGTTTCTTTTTTTATTTTGTCATTGTTTCTCTTTCTTTCTTCTTTTCTTTTCAAGGCCAAATGACAACAGAGAGAAATTCACCCCAAAGGAGGTAATACTTATTGCCACGGATTTAATCAATATGACTATAAGGAAGATGTCTGAATTACAATTTAAAACAACAATTATAAAGATACTAGCTGGGCTTGAAAAAACTAGATAATCGTTTTACTGTAGAGATAAAAGAATTAAAATCTAGTCAGGCCAAAATTAAAAACGCTATTACTGAGATGCGTCCCAAATGGAGTCTACAAAAATGAGGATGAAAAAAAAAAAAAGAGAGAGAGAGAGAGAATCAGTGAGTTAGAAGGTAAAATGATGAAAAATAAGGAAGAGAGAACAAAAACTCTTAGATCATGAAGGGAGACTTAGAGAACACGGTGATCCCCATAAAGCAAAATAATATCCAAATAATAGGCATCCCAGAAGAGGAGGAGTGGGAGAAAGGGGAGGAAGGTTTATTTGAGCAAATTGTACCTGAGAACTTCTTTAACCTGGGGAAGGAAACAGGCATTCAAGTCCAGGAGGCACAGAGAACTCCCCTCAAAATCAATAAAAATGGGTCAACACACCAACAAATAATATTGAAGCTTGCAAATTTCAGAGATAAAGAGAAAATCATGAAAGCAGCTCAGGGGAAAAGAGGTCCTTAACCTACAAGGGTAGACACAAAGGCTGGTAGGAGACCTGTCCACAGAGACCTGGCAGGGTAGAAAGGACTGGCATGATGTATTTAATGTGCTAAATGGGAAAAATATGCAGTCAAGAATACTTTATCCAACCCAGCTGTCCTTAATAATAGAAAGAGAGATAATCTAGTTTCCAAGACAAACAAACCTAAAGGAATCTGTGAATACAAAACCAGCTCTGCAAGAAATATTAAAGGGGATCCTTTGAATGAAGACAGAGCCCAAAAGTAACAAAGATCAGAGAGAAACAGAGACAATCTATGGAACATCAGTTTTACAGGTAATACAATGGCACTAAATTCATATCCTTCAACAATTACTCTGAATGTAAATGGACCCAATACTCCAATGAAAAGGCATAGGGTATCAGAATGGACAAAAAAAAAAAAAAACAAAAACCCAAACCTACAAAAACTTCCAAGAAACTCATTTTTAGACTCAAGAAACCACCAGATTGAAAGTGAGGAGGCAGAAAACCATTGAACATGCTAATGGAAATTAAAAGAAAGCTGGAGATATGTAGAAGAATGAAACTCGACCATTCTCTTACACCGTACACAAAGATAAACTCGAAATGGATAAAGGACCTCAATGTGAGACAGGAATCCATCAGAATCCTAGAGGAGAACATAGGCAGTAACCTCTTTTATATCAGCCACAGTAACTTCTTTCAAGATATGTCACCAAAGGCAAAGGAAACAAAAGCAAAAATGAACTTTTGGGACTTCATCAAGATCAAAAGCTTCTGCACAGCAAAGGAGACAGTCAACAAAACAAAGAGGCAACCCACGGAATGGGAGAAGATATTTGCAAATGACAGTACAGACAAAACGTTGATATCCAGGATCTATAAAGAACTTC
>PISX010025953.1:0-25316 GCA_004024625.1 Mellivora capensis | reverse complement strand
CAACATGGACGGGACTGGAAGAGTTTATGCTGAGTGAAATAAGTCAAGCAGAGAGAGTCAATTATCATATGGTTTCACTTATTTGCGGATCATAACAAATAACATGGAGGACATGGGGAGATGGAGAGGAGAAGGGAGTTGAGGGAAATTGGGGGGGAGATGAGCCATGAGAGACTATGGACTCTGAAAAATAACCTGAGGGATTTTGAAGGGGCGGGGAGTGGGAGGTTGGGGGAGCCTGGTGGTGGGTATTGTGGAGGGCACACATTGCATGGAGCACTGGGTGTGGTGTAAAACTATGTATGAATTCTGTAATACAGAATAAGAAATAAAACAAAAGAAATAAAATAAATAGAAATAAATAACAAAAAAAATAAAACAAACAAATAAATAAATAAATAGAATAAACAAAACAAAACAAAACAAAACAAACAAACAAATTTAAAAAACCGTAAATGTTTTTAATATAGGACATCAGAGCACGATCAAATAAACAACCCCAGGATAAAACTGAGAAGGCTACTGTCTGGCTTCTTACAAGGGACTGGTGTACTTGTAGAAGCCAAAAGAGTTAATCATTAGGAGTTGAATGCACTGCTTCCCTTCCCTGAGTGCAAGCCCCAGCCCCAGTCTCAGTGCAGCAAACAGAGAACACCATTCTCTATTAGAGGAAACGTTTATTGAGGAGGATTAATATTCTTGGTTGTACTGAAGGTTGTTCTCATCAGAGGATATACTGTCATGAAAACTGTGAGGCTTTCTCAACAAGGACTGAATTATTTCTTTAGGGAACTTTTTCTCCCTGGAAGTGCTGGAGAACTATTTTCTTCTTGAGTAGAAGAGTCAAATCACTAAACAGTACTTTTGTTAGGGTCACCCCTTGTGGCCCAAAGGACCTGGCATACTTGATGCACACAGGTGGGGCTTGGGTGAGGCACAGACTCCCCAGAGGCCAGAGAAGAAGGGGGTTGACTCTGGCGTAACAGCTGATCCTTGAAGGCCTCAGCTTTCTGGGTCTGTCTGACCCTGTCTCTGTTCTGTCTGACACTTGTAAGACTGTTCTTGTCAGCACAGACAGCTTCTTGGCTGCAGGACTTGATACTTGACTGTTTCTCTTGCTGTGGGTCATAGAGAGTCTGATAGTTAGAGGGACGTCACTTGTCAGGCCCTATTTGGGCCTGTACATCCTCCTGCTGCTGGCTTAACTCTGAGGCCTCATATTCATACATATGTGCCAGCTTCTCTTCTAGGACCTTCCCAAGTGATCTTGTGAGCTTCAGGAAGCTGATCACTCCCAAAAGTAGCCACATTTTCAACTGGGTCTTGGTGCTGCGCTAAGGTGGACATGAACTTAGCTTTTTGCTGGGGACTTTCTTGATGCCCTGTGATTTTTTTCTTGGAATTGATCCACTGAAAAAATTGCCTCATCTTTTTTCTGAAGTAACTTCAAGAGGAAACTGTTCATTCTGTGACAAAGTTGGAGAAGCACCCTCTCATTTTCTGTCCTCAACTCAGTGACTCTTCTCTCTGCCTACAGATGTCCCTACTCCTGAGTCCTCACTTCTACATTTTCTTGCTTTGGGATCCTGAGGTCTCACTTTCTTTACACTTCTTCTTTGTGGGAAGTTCATAGGCTGGACCTTACAGAAGGCCAGCTTTGAGTCCCAGGATTCCTGCTGCCGCTCTCTGCTAATTCTTCTGTCCTTCAATTGGATGTGCAGCACCTGGGATGCTTCCATGTCCCCGCTGCACCCACTCTGGGACTGAGTCAGTGAAGCCTTGGAAGTCAAGCTATCTGAAGGAAGGGGCATGTCAGTAGGACATCCTTGAGCCTGGTTATGCTCCTCACTCTCTAGTTTAAAATTTAACTCACTCAGAATCTGTCCTTTCAGATCTGATAGTTTAGAATCTTGGGGAACCAGTGTTTTTGGTGAGGGATGTTCTGTGATCAGGGAATCTACTTCTGTGATTAGGATATACTTTACTCATGTTGACATTTATCATTTTGGAGCTTCCCAGGTAATTCGTTGTCAAGGTGTCCCAAGATTGGGATTGAAGGGTACAGAGCTCCTCGGTGTCAAATATATCCCTGGACAACTTGGGCATGGCAAAATATTCTAAATTCTTCTCCACCATCACTTTGCCCTGTTCAATTTTTACTTTGTTACTGGAACTCACATTCTCATGCATTGGCTCATGTCCAGCCCCAGCTTGCCCTGTGAGCACCTCTGGGCCATATGTGTTGTCTTGCACAGTCTCACTGGGTCACACTTGAGCTCTGATGCTGTGTGCAAGGGGCTGAAAGTCTGGATGCCCCACTCAGCTATCTGGATGCACTCTGCAGTCTTATGGTCAGTGTCAGAGTGTGATGCCTTCAGGCCCCCCATCCTTCATTGCCCACAGATGACATAGAGGGGAGAGGATGATCCACAGTGGGGACTGACTTTGTTGTTGTCACCCTGTTTCCCAAAAAATTTTAAAGCTTTCCTCAAGGGGTTTAAAAAACTCAGCTTTGGAATCCACCACAGAAATATGCATGGCTGAGGAGGGAAAGTTAAATTGGGGAAGAGGCCATGTTTTGGCTTCTCTCAACATATAGAATTTTATGGATTCAAGAACCCTGAGGGGTAGACCCCATATTTGCCTCATGTAAAGTCTTATAATATGGGCTTCTAGTACCTGTCGTGTACTGGGATCAAGAAAAAAATGCTCTATTTTGGTGCTCTGGCAGTAAACCCTACCCACCATTCTTTTTAGAATCTATGTTTTCTGTAGCAATCTGGGGACTCCCAGAGAAAGACAGTGTATTGTCATCAGCCACCCACGAATAACACACACCTATAGGAATCCTACCCACAGTGATCTGAAAAACTTCTTGCTCATATGTAATCTAAGAATGCTCTTCATTTGATTCTGATCTGTGTCCTTCCTTGAGACAATTAATAATTAATTCCCTGAGTGATTCCTTGAATGACACACACAGTTACTTGTCTCCAAGGCAGCCCTCAGACCTTTCTGAGACCATTTGTGGGCTGTCTTCTGGACTCTTCTCCAGGATATATCCAAGATTACTCCTCATATCCTTCTTAGCTGGAACTTTGTTTGGACCCTCTCATGGAATCTTCCAGGGAGATGCAACTCAGTCTTTGCTAAATCCCTGCTACTATGACCCTGAAGCTCATAATTATGAGTGAACATGTCTGCCTTTTTGCTGAGAGGTTTCTGTTAATTTATGCTGAGGCTCCATCAATGCTAGGGGCTCTAGACTTCTTCAGTCATGGAGGCACCAGAGTGGGATTACCTTCCTTGGATTATGTAACTCCAGTGTCTCCTGGTGTTCACAGGCGATATGAAAATTTCCGGGAAAGATGGAGACTGGTACATAGGCATAGGATGACCAGCGAACAAATAGAAGGTAGGGAGCTCGAAGACAAGTAGTTTCTTGAGATTTCTGGAACACAGGGACTAAACCCTACAAACTTTCCTGTTACTTCTGCAATACATGCCATTTCAGGTGTTGATTTTCCGTCAAGATATGAGGGTCTGACTCATTCTTGGATCTATGGAACGACACTGCATAGTCCCTAATCTGGAATGAAGAAGAAGATGGGAGGCAGGACTGAAAATGGGCCTGGGTTTTCACCTGAGTGAAATATGGGGGCTGGGATTGGGGCAGGGTTTGAGGCAAGGGCTGGGGATGTACACCAGGGAGAGCAAGGGATTGGGAATAAGGGAGTGGTGGAGATGCTTGCATTTCGATAGCAGAGATATTATGAATTCCATTGACTAAGACAGTGTGAGACTCTAGTGGGGAAGTACTACTAGAAAATAGGACAGTGGCTACGAAGGACTCACTGTGCAAAGAAAGACCTCAGAAGTGCTGGGTATATTTCTGACGCAAGTTTCCTGCCAAAGCCTTGAAATAGAGGAACTGTTGATAGAGAACTGCTCTGGTTTGCCTTCAATGTTCCAGCCAGTTTTGTGGGCTGTAGTGAACTGTACATCAAATGGCTGCAACAAATTCCCCAAAGATGTCCATTGGTATTCTGACCACATTTGATTGGAAAATGCCCCCCCCCAGCTTTCTTCTCTAGAATCAGAAAGCCATTGTCTCTCCAAGAAGGCCTGGGAGTTAAGGCCAGGGAAAGAAATTCCACTGGCCTCCTTGTGCTTAGTAGCACAGTCTCTCCAGAGATAGGTTTCTGGTTGATGGAGGTAGACTTGCTCTTGCTGAGAACTGGAGTGTGATAATGTATGGAGGAACATGTTCTTGGCATGAGCCTGCCAGGAGGAGAAATCTGAACTTGACAGACTTGAAGTGTCACTACGTCTGATTATTGGGACATCAGTGGACAACACACCAGAGATATCTAGAGATGACTTCTCAGGAACAGGGCTCAATGATATGGAAATCAATTTGGATTGAGTCACAGTTAAAGGGCAGTCTTGCAGTGGTGAAAGAGTTGGTGGAGCATGATGACAAGCAAATGAATCAGTGGGATACCTTGTCTGAGACAGATTTGGTAAGAGGTTGATATCTTGTGAAATGGTGGGATTAAGAGCAGATATGGTATTTAGAGTTAAAGTAGCCTCTGGTTGGACAACAGGATATCCCTTCTGAATGTTATGTAGTTTGGAAGGGGGAATGGCAAGAGGATGGGATATGGAATGTCTCACTGGAAACTGAGAATCCAAGGCTTTTGACTCTAGTAGCAGAGAGTGACCAGGGGGTGAGGGTAAGAAAAAATCAGCTAAAGGGGTCATTGGGTTAGGTGATAAGATGGTGGGGTTGGTAGAGAAGGCTCAGGCAAAGGGGCTGGTATTAGATCTCCTGGACAGACTGCTGAGAAGTCAGGGAATGAAGTGAATGATGAGTCAGTCACAGGAGGGGTGGAAGCCAAGGGGGTAACAGAGGGAGTAGCATCTTCCAGAGCCTCTAGGAACTGCAGCTGACCCATCTCAGCAGTTGTGGTATTACACACATCACAGAGGGGGTCTCAACGTAACAGTTGACAAAAATGGATGGTATCATGATGCCGCCTAGGGGGTTGTGGGAGACAGGAGGTACAAAGCTGCAGCCAGGACCAGAACAAACATAAGTGACCCTGGCAAAGGTAGGCCCCCCATTCACATCCCCAGGACTTTCAAATTCGAACTCTGAGGAGTTTCCATCCCATGTCAATTCCAGACTTCCATGAGGCTCTAGAAATTCAAAGACTCTGCTTAAAAGAGGGGAAAAAGGTAATGTTTAGTTACCTTTGTAGAAGAGAAAGCACATTTCTTGCCTCTTCTACTTGACTCTGGCAAGTTCTCCAACCCGGGAAACCAGGAGAACGATGAAGATAGAAGCAAAAGATCTTATAAGAAGCTAAGTAGAGTGTCCTTTACATAATACCCTAGGTAGATTGGATTTGAGAACTCCAAGAATTAGGATATAAGGTCACATGATCAATGCTAATAATAATAAGACTTATATTGTTCTATCATTCACAATGGGCTTTTATACATATTATCTATGCTATGTAATACTGAAAACCATCCTATGTGGATCATAGGTCAATGGTCATCTCAAAGAGGAAATTGAGTATCCATGATGTCACAGGTCTTTCACAAAGTCAGGGGACAGAGATTCTGACTCTTGACATCTCACATGGCCACCTAATGGGCAATACCCATTGTCCAGATCCATCACTGCTTCATGCTCAGTAATGGTCAGAACAGGGAATCTGAGAAGGGTTTTGTACTCTGACTACCTTTCCATGAGCCTCTCTTCTGAGGCCTCTGTTTTCTGAGAAGGAATGTATCTAGCAGCTGGCATCCTCAGAGATCATGGACCTGAGCCCCTATGGAGAGAACAGCAAGGGTCACCCTCGAGAGCTCAGATGGAATAGGCATACCCTTACCTTTCAGAGTCCCACCTTTCCTCCTCCTCTTGGCTCTGCCCTGATACTAGGACAAAAATAAAAAGAATGAAGGGGGTCGGGACCCATGTCTAAATCTTCTCTCAGAAATGGAGACATTCTTTATCCAAGAATAGTAGGACTTTAATTAACAGAACTTTGTGTTCCTTGCTTTTTTCAGTTTTTAAGGTGGTAAAGTATTGTGGATATTTGATTCTTTGAAAAATTCAGAGGAGGATTTTGTCTGGGAGCTCCACACTTGATATTCTCAGTCAGAAGTCCTTTGTTAAATGAGGACATAGAAAATGAAGCTCAACAGTCACTTCTATGCTGCCTCAGGTAGGTCCCTGTATCCTAGGTCATATCTCAGACCCCACTGTCTTCTCAGAGGCTTAGCAGTGTTCTCCTGATCAACCCAGCATGAAGGAAGGCTTTATCAAGTGATACTGGACATGGGAATGTGACTCATGGTCAGCTGCTGGGAAGCTATTCTCTTACACAGACCTCATACTTTCAAAATAACCCAATTCAGGACTACAGACTCCCTGTATTTGGGATTTTACCCAAGACCTGCCACCATACCCAGGAGACTATGAGTTTCAAGTAGAAACCTTAGTCCTTCCTTAACCCTTACCACTGCCAGGTCTCTTTTCCTAGAAGAATGAATGTCTGGGGGCACCTGGGTGGCTCAGTGGGTTAAAGCCTCTGCTTTTGCTCGGGTCATGATCCCAGGGTCCTGGGATCGAGCCCCACATTGGGCTCTCTGCTCCACAGAGAGCCTTCTTCCTCCTCTCTCTCCCTGTCTGCCTCTCTTGCCTACTTGTGATCACTGTCTGTCAAATAAATAAATAAAATCTTAAAAAAAATAATGAATGTCTGTTCTCTTAAGACTTCCCATTTTAGGTATTTCTCTAACCCTATCAAAATCATTTCAAAATCTGTGAAAAGGAACAGGAAAACAAGGAATCCATTCTCTGAAGGGAAACCTCTAGATTGAACAGACTGAAAAACTGAACAGACTAAAAATCAATGACTTTGAAAAACAACCTGAGGGTTTTGAAGGGGCGGGGGGTAAGAGGTTGGGGGAGCCAGGTGGTGGGTATTGTGGAGGGCACGCATTGCATGGAGCACTGGGTGTGGTGTAAAACTATGAACTCTGTTACGCTGAAAAGAAATAAAAAAATAAAATAAAAAAAAATAAAAAAAATAATAAAAGCCGTAAAAAAAAAAAAAAGAGCCTCAAGGATAGCCTCCTGAGGTCATCTCCACAGGCAGTAAAATCTGCAGTCATAGAGATAGAGGAGAGAACAATTATACCTCACCACTTTAAACTGTACACTATCACATTTTTAAAAGGTCTTTTGAAAATTGCAAAATTAGATTGTATCATGTATATTTCCTGTTAACTCATGGTTTAATGTAAATATTTAAACGGAACATGTTTTATAACTCAGTTTTAGCAGTTCTTCATATTCTTAAGGAAAACTGGATCTCTGAAATGCTTTTCTAAATGCTTCTCTTACTTGTTTTATTAATAAGGTATTTGGAATGAATAAGGAAACCACCACTCTTAGATATCAGGTTGTAAATTTAATAAATTCATGTGCCCACATATGAATCACTATGAAGATACAAACATGTTCTTGAAAAATTTGAATCAATACACAGATTAACTTATCTGAACTATTAAGGGAGGCTGGGATATTGGGGCACGAGTAAGGTGGGCAGAATGCTAACCCATTCATTTTAGAGTGATATCTTGAAGGTTTACAGATCTTTCTCTGGTGCCACGGTCAGAGACAGGGTACAGCTTGGATGGACCATTGGCACGACCCAACACATTTTGCTAAGTTTGTTTTCAGATCATTTCTTGGAACCTTTGAAGCATCTTTGACTCTAGATTTGACTTGATTGTGGTCCTACCAAGATCTGTGTAACATGTAATATCCCTCTGGAAGTAAACGTACTTTCAAATAAAGAAACTGAAAGAGAAAAAAAAATCAATGACTTTTCTTGGAACGATAGTGACAAACCACTACCTCAAACCTCCAGAGAGTATCAATGCAGAAAATCATACCTAAGATTAGCTTACCTGAAACAGAAGGCACTGGAGGCTCAGCACTGCTCTCCTGGTAGGAACACTTAAACAGACACTTTGACAAATTGCTGGAGGATGCATATGGCCTAGCACGAGAGTGAGAAATTCCTGGAGTCACAATCTGATGGGAGCCCCCCACTTATATGGGTTTTATTACCAGGAACTGAACCTGGTTCTCATAATAAAGAGCTACCCCCCAAATGCTTTCTGGCATTTTCTGGCCAGGAAGAGTAGGGTTAGGGAGATACATAACCATTTAGAAAACATTGTGAAATATCCCCAGAGTGTTTTCCATAAAAGAAGCCTACTCAGAGGGGAAAAGCCTACCAGAGCATTATGCCGCATGGGAGAAGGTAAATTACCCAACTACAGCAGCCGCCTCTATGTTTCCTCTCTCATCCAAAGAGTGGAGCAAAACAAAACAAAAATCTCTCAAACACTAGTGACCATCACAATCCAGGAACATAAGGCCACCATTAAAAGACGAGTGATTAATCATATCCCCTCCCCTCACACCTTACTACAGTATTGACAGCTTTGGTGTAGGAACAGGATCACAGCTAAAAAGATCTGCAAAGTATAGGTTTTATTTAGGGAGATTTGGGGAAACCTAAACACACTAGGGAAGACAAAGACAAGGACAGTAGAGGAAACGGCAGCCTCTGATATGTATAGCTACAGTAAAAACACACCCCAACACCTAACCAGATTAACATAAAACTTCACAATAATGGTCTCTTTATTTCAGTTCCGATTACCCAATACATCATGTTTGGCTTTCAAAGAAAAATTACAAGACATGCTAAAAGGCAGGAAAAAGCAAACTGTTAAGACAAACCAAGCATCTGGTGTACATTAAGAAATGACACATTTCAGAATTCTCATATGCAGAAGCTAAAGTAACCATGATTATTATGTTAAGGGCTCTAATGGAAAAGGTAGACGACATACGAAAGCAGATGATGCATGTAAGCCAAGAGAAGGAAATTCTACAAAGAATCAAAGGAAATGTTAGAAAACAAAAACAGTATGACAAATGAACAATGCCTTTGATTGAATAATCTGTCGATTGCATACAGTCAAGGAAAGATATGTGAGTCTGCATAAATGTCAGTAGAAACTTGCCAAACTGAAATACAAAGAGAAAAAGAATTTTCTTAATCCTAAAATCTAGAATATCCAAGAACTGCATTTCAAACTGTGTAATATGTATGTAATTGGAATACCAGAAGAAGACAGAACAGAAAAAGTGTTTGAAGTAATAATGGCCAAATATTTCCAAGATTGATAACAGATTAATGATACACTCTGAAAGTTCAGAGTACACCAAGCAGGGAAATACTAAAAAAGTCTGTACCTGGACAAATCATATTCAAACTGTAGGAAAATGAAAGATAAACTTTGAAAGAATCCAGAGGGAAATAGAAGCACTACCTCTAGAGGAAAAAAAACATAAGAATCATGACCTATTATTATAAACCATGACAGTAAGAGATTGGAGTGAAATGTTTAGTGTTGAAAGAAACAACCACCAATCCAAAATTTTAGATCTACTGATATTATCCTGCAAAAGTAAAAAGAAATAAAAACTTAGACAAATAAAAACAGGGAATTCATCACCAACAGACCTGCCCTGCATAAATGTTAAAGGAAGTTCTTTGGCAAGAAGGGAAATAACTCAGACCTACATAAAGGAAAGAAAGAGAAGGGATGAATGAGGGTCAAATAAGACTTTCATTCATCTTGTTCTCATTTGACCTAATAATAATAATGATAATGTGTTGGGTGATTATAGTATATGGAAGAGTGAAATGAATGGCATCAATGATACAAGGGACAGGAGGAATTGGACACTCCTGCCCTATCTATGAAGTGATATAACATTATATGAAAGTGGGCTTAGAGTAGTTGTAAATGTATATTAGAAACTCTAGGACAACCACTAAAATATTTTTTAAACACAATAAGTGATAGACTAACAAAAGTGGGAAAATAGAATTACATATAATGCTTGTTTAAAATCAGAAAAAAAAAACACAGAGAAAGAGGTTAAGGATAGGTATAATGAATATCGAATAGTATGGACAAGGTAGAGATTTTAATCCAACTATATTTAAAAATCACTAAATGGAAGTGGTCTAAATTCACCAATTAAAAGAGGAGACTGTCATAGCAGATTAAAAAACAAAACAAAACAAAAAACAAGACCCAATTGTATGTTTTCTATAAAATACCCACATTAAATACAAAGATACAGATAGATTAAAAGCAAAGGGACAGAGAAAAATGTACCACGCTAACACTAAAGAAAAGAAAACAGGAGTCACTCTATTACTTTTGGACAAAGCAAACTTCACAACAAGGAAAATTATCAGGGGTCAAGAAGAGCATTACACAACAACAAAGAGGTCAATTCTCCAAGAAGAGAGAACACTCTTTAACAGGTACACACATGTAACGACATAGTGTCAAAATATGTGAGGCAAAAACTGGTACAATTGTAAGAAAAAATGGATGAATCCACTGTTATTGTTGGAGATTTCAACAGCCCTTATCAGAAATGGACAGATTCAGCAGCCAGAAAACCAGTAAAGATATAGTTGACCCAAACAACATCATCAATCAACTTGCTGTAATTGACATTTATAGAATACCTCATCCAACCACAGAATACACAACTTCTCAAGCTCACATAGAACATTCACTAAGATGGACCATATTCAAGGCCACAAAACACACCTTAACAAATATAAAATAGAAGTCACACACAGTATGTTTTCAGACCATAATAGACTTAAACTAGGAATCAACTACAGAAAGATAGCTGGAAATCCCAACATGTTTAGATTAGATTAAATGACACACTACTAATACACAGGCCAAGAAAGATTCAAAAGAAAAAAAACTATTTTAAACCAAATGAAAATTAAAATACAGCTGAAGGGGTGCTTAGGTGGCTCAATTAGTTAAGCATCTGGCTCTTGGTCTCAGCTCAGGTCTTGATCTCAGGGTCGAGTTCAAGCCCTGTCCTGGGCTCTACACTGAGCATAGAGACTCATAAAATAAAATAGAATAGAATAAAAAAACAAACTACTTAGTATTTGTAAGATTCAGCAAAAGAATCATTTGGAAGTTGTTTTGAATTCATCTATTTGAAAAGAAAGATTTAGTATCTCTGAAGGACTTTACTTACCTGATTGAATTTCTGCTTCCAAAGTACTGGTAAACACAGTTTTCTCTTTCCATAGCACAGCACCAGGAGGAGGAACCCCACCCAACCCAGGAAGGCAAGGATGGGAAGACTGAGCAAGTGTAATTGGAGTTCAGCCATGGTGCAGTAAGGCTTCTCAGACAAAGATGATTCACATCATTGCAAATGCACTGCTCCCTCAGACAGCTGGGCATGGAGAATCCATGTGCTAGACTAGAGTTCCAGGCCCACATCAGAGGGCTTTAGACACCAAAGATTCCTGAGTGTTGGGGAAGAGACAGCACAGGAGAGAGAAACTCACATGCAACCCTTCCCCCACTATCCAGCCCAGCAGATGTGCCCATCCTTCCTGGCCTGTTAGCTGCCTCCAGCCTACCGTCCTGCTCCACCTAGTCACATATCATATATTTACCTTAGTGAAATGTTCTCCATCCCCTGTTACCCTGATATTACCTGAGACCCTTCTCTCTACTTGGTGATCTCACTTTGGACCTCAATTCGTCTCTGAAGGTTTGCTCTACCCCAGGGATTTACATTCTCAAGATCTACTCTGCCTTTAGCTGCAGCTCTCCCTCATGCATTTTTCCCTCTATGAAGCCAGAAATAGACTCAGCAGCAGCCCCACCCCCATATACCTCCTCAAAAGTATTCAAAAAGGTTCACTGAAAAGCATGAGAAAGCAGAATAGCCTGTACCAAGGAACAGAAAGCATGACAAAGAGGGAGACAAGGGCACGACATATACACAGAACTGAGGCAAACAACTTAAAAACTTTTAGTAATTCTTTCATTTCCCCAAATCCCTCTTAGGCTATTCACGCCGTACAGGTTCTCTTCCACATGTATAGTGTCTCTCCCTGCTGCTCCCCCTTCCCTCTCTGTCAAGTCCCCCTTCTCCCCCAACATTTTTAAAGTTTCCTTTATTTTACAGAGCAAGAGTGCTGCATCACAGCAAACCAAACTCACCTTGATTTAGGAAGTGGGCTCCTCTAGCATAATGTCTAATGAGCACAACTGTAACTATACCTAGCAATACCTTTTGGATTTTTGAATGACACCTGTTTATTTCTTCCATGAAAAGTGTTTTTCCCACATACCTCTACCTTACCTTTTCACCAAAATTCCTTATTGTCATCTCTACCAATTTTAAATGATCATGTCATTTTTTAAAAATGATATTTATTTATTTATTTATTTGACAGAGAGAGAGAGCACAAGCAGGCAGAGAGGCAGAGAGAGAAGCAGGCTCCCTGCTGAGCAAGGAGCCCGATGCAGGGCTCGATCCCAGGATCCCGAGATCATGACCTGAGCTGAAGGTAGCAGCTTTAACCCACTGAGCCACCCAGGTGCCCCCCAATAATGTCATTTTTTGTTGATGGTTATATGTATTTATTTCTTCTCCCCATGCTACCTAGTCATTGCATAGTTGAAACCATTATGGCTTCATTATTTAGATTATAAGCTGTTGAAATTCAGCCCTGTATCATTTCCTTACTTGACTCGCCTACATTCCCTCCCTGATGAATCAGTCTTAGCCCTAGACACCCAATCCTTTCCCTCCCATATGAGGAGGTTTTGCCAGTAATGACAGCCTTCTTTTTCTCTCTTAACCTGCGTCCACAGCTTCACCATTGTCTCTCCCAAGGGAAAGTACACTTCTAGCCCACCCACTTCACATACCATCCCTTGACTGCAGGATGTATATCTGTTAAAAAAAAATCCCTCCACATATCTTTCAATTTCTGGAATTGTTTTTATATAGGCCCCTAGGACTCAAAACTATAAAAACATCCTTTAAAGTCTGAGCAAGATAAGTTCCACCCAAAAAATTTCCAGGTGTGAAGGGGTTATAAATATGGCACATCAAATTGATTTTTCAAACCTGGTCTTGTTCTAAAAGAGGTTGAGAAACTGATCCCAATTAAAGGAAACTAAAGACACACAGCAACTGGATTAGGTATGTGATTCTAGACTAAATCCTGTAAGGAGGTTTACACAAACACCCCTTCCCACACACACACAGAGGACATTACTTGATGAATTGATAAAAATGGAATTTGAGTGGGGCAATAGTTAAAACCTGGCCTTGTTCTAAAAGAGGCCGAGAAACTGATCCCAATTAAAGGAAACTAAAGATACTCAGCAACTGGATGTAGTATGTGATTCTAGACTAAATCCTGTAAGGAGGTTTACACAAACACCCATACACACACGCGCACACACACACAGAGGACATTACTTGATGAATTGATAAAAATGCAATTTGAGTGGGGCAATAGTTAAAAGTTTTACATCAACGTGAAATTTACTGAAGGAGATAACTGTGCTGCCAGAGAATATTCTTTTTAATAAATACACTATGAAATATTCAGGGAGAAAATGTGTGATGCATGAATTGTATCTCAAATATTCAAAAATGTATGCATAGTTTTCATATGTGTATATGTGTCTTCCTAAATGTAGAGAAGGGGAAGGAGGAAAGGAGAGAGAGATTGTAAACAGGTCAAAATCTTAATAGGTAAATCTGGATAAAGGTTATATGACTTTACCATCTATGGCTTTTCCATCTATGCAACTTTTCCACAACTTTATTTTCAAATACATTTTAAAAATGAATTTAACCCAACCTTTGAGACTTCTGGCTTTGATTCCAGAAGCTACTGCCTCCACCATACACCAACCCTAGATGTGTGCAATGCCAACTTTAAAACAGTTGTCTCAAGTTCTTTCCAATGCAAGAAACATGGAATCTTCTCTGCAGATTTGAAACATGCTAACATTTCAATAAGGTTTTACAAATTTGACAAAGAGCACCCTCACTCAAAAAAAAAAAAAGATTTTAGAAATTATATGCAATATAAAACAAACAACAAAGAACAAAAATTCAACATCAACATTGCTTACTAACATGGAACACCTAATTTCCTTTTTCTCTAGTGCCACCAGGTTGCTCCTCTCCTGGGTTTTGCAGTGTGAATTGATTTGCCAGCACTTTGTTTGCTCTGCTAGTCAGTTACCAGTCCTCCACCAGATTTCCATCTTCCAAAAATGTGTTGACAACCTTTGGCCTTTATTCTCCCCTTCTTGTCATCTTTAAGCATTTATTTTTAAATCCTTTGTTTTAACAGCTTTATTGAAATACAGCTTACATATCATAAAATTCACCCGTTTAACATGTATAATTCCTTGATTTTCAGTATATGCTTCACCACAGTCAATTTGAAAATGTTGCCATGACTTAAGAGAAATAAATCTGCAACCTTTTGCTATTATTCTCTCTCCCCTCCTCCCTCCAGCTCTAAGATGAACTACTTTCTGCTTCTAGATTTCCCTATTCTGGATATTTCATATGAATAGAATCATATGTGGTCATGAGTGACTGGCTTCTTTCATTTAACGTGTTTTCAAGGTTCATCCCTCTTGTGGCATGGATTGGGCTTTTTTTATTCCAAAAAATATTATATCATAGGGATATGTTATATTTTATTTACCCATTTCTCAGTTGACAGATGTTTGAATTGTTTCCATCTTTTGACCTTTTAATAAGATAGCTACGAACATTTGTTTACAAGTTTTTGTGTGGACCTATGTTCTCATTTCTCGTGAGTATATACCAAGAAGTGGAACTGCTGGGTCCAAGGTTAACCCTATGTCTAACATTTTGAGCAACTGCCATACTGTTTTCTAAAATAGCTGTACCATTTTTCATTCTCACCAACATTGTGTAGGGGTTCTAATTTCTCCACATTCCCACCGACATTTGTATTCTTTTTTTATTTTAGCCATCCTTGTGGGTGTGAAATTTTGGCAAATATTGATTTTGATTTGCGTTTTTCTGATGGTTAATGATATTGAGCAGTTTTCATCTAATCTTTTACTTTTAATACCATTTTGGAGAGAGGGAAGTGTTTGATCTACTTCATTTAAGGTGAAACACAGTAGTTTATTTGAAAAGTAACAGGACAAATTTTTCTTCTAAATATTTGAAAACACATAGTGTCAAGTCTTTAACAACATATAGTGTTCTTCTATACTTTTTGGATATTACAGTTACTGAGTAATTAAGGGACAGTGAAATTCTGACATGAATTTGCTCTGTAAGATTATTCCTTCTGTGGGGTTGAGAAATTCACTCAAATGGCTCCTCAGGGTTGACTATAAGGCAGAGCAGAACTGACTGCCAAAGCTCCTAAAGCCCAGTGCCATTTCGTCACCAATGCTGCGTACACCTGTTGTGAATAAGTATGTAGCACAGGTAATAAACATCAAAGAAATGTGAGAGCTTTGACGTGGACACACAGAATATGTCTCAGAGATGGATGGCAAAATGTTTCACAGGGGCTTTTACACTTTAATCACAGTGTATCACACCCGCCCAATGATAGTAGTGCAAGTTGGGTGGCAGGTATGTGGGAAGTTATATTGTTATATGTGCTCTTGGACAAGCTTAAACATTTCTGTAGTAAAAACCATTAAAAATAAGATGTTGGGTGCCTCATAAGGACAGGGAGGAGGGGTCAGAAGGAGACCTGGCAAGGGTAGATCAGTCCATCAAGACTAAAAGTTAGCTCTCTCTCAATAAAGACATTCAGAAAGTATATTTCCTTTGAGCTTGGGAAGGAAACCTCTTTCCATATGACAGGAAGAAAGAGGAAAATGAAGAATGGGGAGATTTTTTTTTGAAAGATTTGGGTTTGTTTTGTTCTGTGAGAAACTCCATCACTGCTTTCTTGCTCCTCTGTGAGCTGTGGTCCAGTACATCTGCTGAACAAGTGAAGATGGCCTACGTTTGAGGAAAGTAAAGGAAATTTGAAATAGATCTGAGGGCCACCTAGGTGTCTACCAGTTAAGAATCTGCCTTTGGTTCAGGTGATGACCCTGGTGTCCTGGGATTGAGTCCTGCTCCTTGCTTGGCAGAAAGCCTGCTTCTCCCTCTACTCTGCCACTCCCTCTGATCGTGCTCCTGCTCTCTCTCAAATGAAATTAAAAGTAAAACAAAATAACTTAGATCTGAGAACACTGAGGAGTGAATGTACTAAGGAAACAGTGACCTAACTCCATTTATTTTATTCAAGTTAGTAAGTCTTAGATAAGTATTTGTGGAGTGAATGAATGATTTCCAGGTAGTGCTGGGGCTGAATTTCATGTGGCATCAGTAGACTCCGTTGTGAGTAGACTCAGTTTTGACATGGGATATTTAATCCAACAATAATCAGTTACATACGGAAAGGCATTCTTTAAAAAGGCAGAGAGACAGGATTTTGCCAGACAGGAAGGACTGAAGGGGATTAGATGGGGTCATCCACTAGTATTGGAGCCTGCTTTGTTTTGTTTTGTTTTTAATTGAATGGCTGATGCAATATCACATTAGTGTTAGGTATGCAACTCTATGCTGTGCTGTGCTCACCACAACTGCAGCTACCACATGTCACCAGATAATGCTGTTACAGTACCATGGACTCTATTTCCTATGCTGGACTGGTGCTTTTTACATGTTGGTTACTGACAAGCCATCAGTTCTACCTTGGAGAGTGAGGAAAGGAAGAACAAGTCCTTGCTAGATAGGCATGAATTGGAAAGTGGATGATGTGGACTAGAAAAATTAATAGGAACATATAAGCTGGAAGGACAGGGGCATGAGGCAGAGGGACAGAATGTCAGACTATAGTATTCCCGATGGCAGAAGTATTCCCGGTAATAAGCTCTACAGGGTGGCACGAAATGCACTGGATTGGCCACAATGGACTCTAAAATGAGATTAAGTAGGAAACGGCAGGCTGGGTTACTGGCTGGTTTGTCTGCATAGATGTTAGAGCCTCCTGTACCCCTCCTCACGTCTTCAGGTTCCCTGACTGGGGCCCCTTCCCACATATTGTCCCCCTCAGGGCCTCCACAGAGTCAAATATGCATTATTTCTGTGACCCCAATATTCAAATAGTGTAGGGTCAATGATAACCAGGACAAGAAGCTACAAGTGTGGTAGTGAGAGAGGTCATGGACATCTGTTTTTTTTGTTTTAGCACTGAGCAGTCCTGAGACTGTCCAGAAGACTACTTCAGGTGTTCTTTAGCACACTCACCCCATTTTGAGTTCCAGTCCGAGATGGAGTTGCCTTCCCTCCAGAGCCCTATTTTAAGTGTGGGAATGGGTGCAGTCTTGGGCCCCCCTCCAAAAAAAGCATTCCATGGTTTTGTATGGTAAGCCCCCAAACATCTGTATCCTGGTACACAGTCTAGAACTCACCTCTGGTTCATAAGTTGCACGTCCTCTGGGGAAGAGCTACCATGGCTCCACTAAGGCCGTGAATATTGAAGGTGGCATACTGCCATCCTAGCCATAGTAAAGACAGTATCTTATATATTGTCATCGAGTGTGGATGGGAGGCAGGCACCAAGATCACCTTCCCCCAAAGGGGATGCCATGCCTGACAGCCTGCAGGTATTGCTTGCATACTCAAGGAACAGAACCATGCCATTTTGGTATAAGGCATCAGTAGGCTGTGCCAGATTCCAGTCTGCCTCAAAGTGGTGGTGCCTGGATCAGACTGAGGAAGGAGGGGAGCGGGACAGGGTCCTGAGAAGGGGATGATTAGACACAAACTTGTTCTACCAGCAAGGTCCCTCTTTCACCTTTCATTTCTTCAAAGGTGTCTTACCCTGGAAGGTGGTAGCTGTCTTGTCAACATTCCTACCAATAATAGCTAAGTGATGCTTTTGTTCTGCAAAAAACATCATCAGTCCAGCAGCCAGGGAAGAGAAGCACTTCCAGTGGGAAACTCCAATGTCAATTTTAACGTGACTTACAGGACAGATTCCAGCATCATCTAGGGTATTCTTTGGCACTATGCAACCAGCCCAAGATCAACCCGAACAACACCGCCACCCCCGAAAAACACTCCCATTCAGAGTTCATCCACCTGTGGGATCCTCTGATCACTGACTTCTAAGTAATGATTAAACTACTGTAACACAATAACAGTGAAGAAACAACAGTGTCTTAATTATTTTCAGAAAACTATACCTTTCTTCGATGCTCCTCAGATATAGAAGAATTTGCTCTAAAGAGTATAAGACATTCAATGGGAGGAGAGGTGTGAGCTTCTATACATTTTCAGTAAGGTTAAGCCATGGGACAGGAGAGATTGAGCCCATCTCCTCAAACTTCATCATAGAAGGAATGGGCTTTGGGGGACTTTTGGGGGTACATGATCCATATTTCCCAAGAGGTCTAGGAGATTGGTCACCTTTTAGAAGCCAAAGGAAGCAATCAGTAACAACTGAGCTGAGTTACCCAAAACCCATTCTCCCAAGACAGTACACAGAACAGATATCACTTCATTAGAGAAATATTTATTCCTCACAAGGGATTATTTTGGGGTAGGAAATTCCCCCTCCAAAACCCTCTCATTGGAAATACTGGAGAAGGGTTTTCTGTCTAAATAGTAGACACACATCTCTGCACACAGTGCCTTCAGGAGTCGTGAGAGTGGCTGGAGGCCACTGGACAGCTTGATGCACACAGGTGGCGTTTGGGTGGGCACAGGCTCCCTATGGGGCATAGAGAGGGGATACTTCTGATGCGGTAGCTGGTCCTTAAATGCCACAACGTTCTGGGGCTGTCTGTCCTTGTTTATGAGCTGTCTGTTACTTCCAGTAAAGCCTTGGCCAGCAAAGACAGCTTCTTGCTGGCAGGACCTGGTATTTGTCTCCTTACTGGCGGGAACCCTGTTATTGAAAGGTACCCTGGGACAGGCTGTGCCTGGGCCTTCACTTGTGCTTTCTGCCGAGTTTTCCCAAACTTGGTTGGGGAGGGAATGGGCTGCTGAGGGCAAGTGCTGCCTATTGCATGCTGACACCCCATTCTCTCCTCTTGGAACTTTCCAACAGCTGTCATGATTTTCTGAACTTCGGGCGTCCTGGTAAAGGCAGCTCTACCTTTAAGTAGGCCTCTACTTTCCACAGATAGGGGACTGCACTTCTCCTGGGAGTTTCCTTGCCTTTTGTATTTTATCCCAGGAGTAAGCCATTGCAAAAAATCCTTTATTTTTTGTACTGAAAGTGCTTTCAGAAGGAGGCTGACCCTTCCATGATAGGGTCTGGGAAAGCTGACTCTCCGGCTTTACCTTCAATACTGCGTCCTCAGTAGGGAACCTCTGGAAAATGTGGTGTGGAGGTCATTGGCTCTCAAACACCTGAATACTCTTTGACATGAAAGTTTCTCTTTTACAGATCTGTCCATTCTCATGCAGAATGCCTACCATCATGACGTTATCTGCTGTAGCGAAGTTTGGAATGGGAACTAAATAAACATTTTAAAAATGGATAAATAAATTATGGTGTGCCTGTACAATGGAATATTATGTAGTCTTCTAGAAGAATGACCCAGCTCTTCATATACAGTTATGAACCATTTCTAAGACATTGCTAAGTGAAAAAGAAAGAGACTGATACATATGATATGGTTTGTGATATAAAGGTTATAGATACACACATGCTTATATAGGTACAGGCTACCTGTGGAAAGATCCAGAAGAAAATCATCAGAAGAAAATTGGGGAGCTAGGAGACATGGGTGAGAATGAGTTTACCCCTCAGTATACCCTTTGGAGCATTTTGAGGTTTGCTTCATGTGCATTATATTACTAAAAAGTAGGAGGAAGTGTGGTATCTTGTACTGTTGGCCTGAAGAGAGGAGACCTGGACTCTATGTCCAGCTCTGAAACCACACAGATAATCACAGGCTATCCCTGAACACCAGTTGCCTCACCAATTAAAAACAAAGTGTTGCCAGCGAGACCCCAAACACGACCTTCACTGCCCACCTGCTAGTACTCATTGACCTTGGTCCCACATTTTTCCTTAAGCTCTTCTTTCTAGTGTATCTCTGAGGCAGATGGAAAGTGAGGTTGCCCCTGGAGAGAAGGCGATGGCCAGGACAGAACCTCCAGCGGGTCCAGACCACTCAGACCAGTCTGAGCTTAACCTCTGACTCGCGCCTGTGCAGATGGACCATGGAGTGACCTTTAGAACGACCAACAACTACCTTTACCTCATTGTAATGCTAAAATCTCTGCCCAAGGAGGAGTACAAGCTGCATTTACATAACATACCATGTGTGTGCAGGAATGTTTCCTTAAGGTGCACGCATGACCTGATGCCTGCCTCTCCATACGATGACAAGGCTGCTCTATCTAAATATTCACTTATTTGTGGAGCATAACAAATAACACGGAGGACATGGGGAGATGGAGAGGAGAAGGGAGTTGAGGGAAATTGGGGGGGAGATGAACCATGAGAGACTATGGACTCTGAAAAATAACCTGAGGGTTTTGAAGGGGCAGGGGGTGGGAGGTTGGGGGAACCTGGTGGTGGGTATTGTGGAGGGCACGCATTGCATGGAGCATTAGGTGTGGTGTAAAACTATGTATGAATTCTGTTACGCTGAAAAGAAATTAAAAAAATAATAATAAATATTCATCCCAACCCTAAATAAAAGGAACCCATCCACTCTTGCTCAGGGAGTCACAGATTTGGAAATCATTCTCATTCTCCGTGATCTCCTTGTTTGCTGCAAATAGATTCTTTGTGTAACAACTCCACCTGGCACAGTTTCTTACTCACCAAGAAGTGAAATCACGTTGGTTTGGTTACAGAGGCGCTTAGCATGGATAAGTTCTAAAATCCCTCTCAGCACTGGGATTAATTCTATCCTGGACATTTACTCATTTGATTGGGTCCAAAGAGAGGATAGTGTTTCTTCTGGTCACTATCCAGTTGGGAAATCAAGAACTAGTTCTAACAGGAATTTGAAGGCTTCCAATATTCAAGACTGAGGGAGAAAAACCTTAGACAAACCATCCTCATTCTTTTTCTTTTAAGATTTTATTTATTTGACAGATGGAGATCACAAGTAGGCAGAAGGGCAGGCAGAAACAAAGAGGGGGGAAGCAGGTTCCCCGCTGAGCAGAGAGCCCAACACGGGGCTTGATCCCAGAACCCTGGGGATCACGACCTGAGCCAAAGGCAGAGGCTCAACCCACTGAGCCACCCAGGGGCCCCAAGCCATCCTCATTCTAAAACAAGAATTGAAATTTCCTGGCCTGCCACAGGGAAGAAGGCCTTCAGGTGGCTTCTTGAATTTGAATCAGAACAGTAGCCCCAGTACAATGTTATCTGTTCCTTCTGGGCTCAGTGTGTCAAGACAATAGAAAGAAAAGATGTTTCCTAGTCCTGTGCCTTTTTTTTTTTAAGTGAGATATTTTCTTCTCCAAGACCATTTAGACTCAATAAATTTGGGTGACCTTTGAGAAATGATCTTATCCAAAGGTCATGGGTAACACAGAATCAATAAGAAGGCTCAAGAACTCAATGAAGATTATAGATGATAAGCAGAAACCAAGGGTAGATAGGCCCTGGGTACTGTGGCCAAGGCCATGCCCTAGAGGGTCTGGGATCCATTACTATGGTGTGAGGAGTTTCTTAACCACCCTCAGGTCTAGGTCACTCCTTTAGAGCACAGGGCTGGGTGGGAAGACAGTAAGAAGTCTAACTTATATACCTATCCCCTGGGTTTTAGGTGATGGGGAGAGGGAACATTTGTTCCTTTCAGCTTCTCTCAGGATCCATGGGGTTTTGTGTCTCATTCACATTCACATGGTATGGGATTCCTGGTAAAGAAGAAGGATGTTCAGATGCTGGTAGGAAAGGAAAAGACAAATGTCTATCACTGCTTCTGATCATCTGAATTATCCAGCACAGCATTTAATCAAGAAATTTAAAATAGTGTTGTTAAGACCCTTTTGTCTGTAGTTATAAAAACATAAATAACTGAAAACTTTTAAATGAAATTCAAATATTTAAAATAGAGAATGTTTTAAAATTGTGTTCCATATTACAGTAATATCCCTCTTTCCTCTTTTGCTCTCTCCTTCCATCCTTCTTAACCTCTATCCCTCCCACCTTCTAGGTATATCATTTGAAAATTTGATGAGTTGGTTTTCGGAAAGAGGGTTTACCAAATATTGGCAATCTGGGAGGATATAGTGTGAGCTGGGTACCGGGTGTCTACAGCAAATATACACAGGGAGGGTGTACAGCTCGTGCGTGCACCGGCTCTCTCTCTCTCTCTCTCTCTCTCTCTCTTTCTTTCCCTCCTTCCCTCTCTTTTTTTCCCCCTAGCTACCTATGGCCTCCCACCGTCTCCCAACAGAGGAAAAAACAGAACACTCCTATGGAATGGGCAGCTAATCCAAGCAACAGGGAATGAAGGAGCAAGCAGGTACTTCACCACCATAAGGCAAGGACAGGAGTACACAGATCAGGATCAGGGCCGGATTTACCCTGCCATTCTGTCCTCAGATAAAAAGAACCTGCTCTGCAGCACCCAGACAGGAATGGACTGGGACTTCTCTCTGGGAGGGAGGTCTGGGTGCAGGTTGCTTTCCTCTAAACCTCCAAGAATCATCGGGAGCTGCCAAGGGGAGAGAAAACAAATGAACAGACATAAAAACCTCCAGAGAACAAAAGCCTGATGGCCCAGTTTCCTCAGAGTCCACCCCTGGAGGGGGGGCAGGGGGACTTAACTCAGGAAACACTATCTGAAAACCCATGTGGCAGCCCCCCCCCCCCCCGAAAGCCAACTGGCCGAGAAGAGAACAATCACTACTACTTCATAGATACAACGTTTAATTTTTAATTGGTTCCCACTATTCTGGTTCATTTTTTAATTTTTTTAATCTTTTTTATATTTTATATGATTTTTTAGCCTATTTACCACAACAGTGAGATGTCCAGTACATCAAATTCCATAATAACCTTTTAACTTGAACTTTTTAATACATATACCCATGTGTTTCTTTTGCTTTTCTATTTTTAAATTTTTTTAAAAATTTCACTTTAGTTTAGTTTAGATCATTCTTTTCTTTACTTTTATTTTCTAATATTTATATAGAGTTCAACTTCAACGTAATCCCCTTTCCCCAATCAATGCTACCCCTAAAGGTAAACCAATTTTTAATCCCCTGTTATCTTAGGAAAGTTATGTCCTTTAAAAAAGATATCAAGATACATCCAGGAAGAATCAAAATAACCTTCTTCGCCCACACTGAGAATTTACAACCACTCTCGCATCTTTTCTCCTACCAGTATTTTTGTATATTTGTGTTTGTCCTGGTAGTATATAAATCTTATACTTAGGGTTCTTTTTGACGAGGTTCTTTTTTTTTGTTTGTTTGTTTGTCTGTTTGTTTCTTTGTTTTGCTTCTACAAATATATGTATATATTTTTTTCTTCTCTTGTCATATACTTTTATCAGTCTTTTTTGTTTGTCTGTATTTGTTTGTATACTTCACAAACCTTACCCTGGGGCCCATTTGGGCTGAGCCTTCTCTTTTATTCTTCTTTCTTTTTCCTGTCTCTCTCTCTCCCTCTCTTTATTTTTCTGCTTTCGCTCCTTCTTTTTTTCTTTCATTTGGGTGGGGATTCTTGATTGCTCAGAAGCATTCCAGGTTGCACCTTCACTGCACCAAGGACAATACATCCAGCTACAACCATTCAGCCATCTCTCACCAAAATGTTTGGAGGAGGAATGGCCAGGAGAAGAAAAATTCAGAGGATGTGCCCTCTGCAACAGAGCTAATGGCTACTGACATAGACATTATGTCGGAAAGGGATTTCAGGCTAACAATTATCCAGGAAATAGCTAGGTTGGAGAGAGCCATGGATGACCAAGCGGAATTGATTAGGGTAGAACTGAAAGCCACCAGGGATTATGTTCACAATATTAGGGCAGAACGGAAAGCCACCAGGGATGATGTTCACAAGGCTCTCACTGAGTTCCAATCTAATCTAAATTCTCTAAAAGCTAGGGTAACTGAGACAGAATATAGAATTAGTGATCTGGAGGACAAACAGATAGAGAGAAAGGATCAGGAGGAAGCCTGGAACAAACAGTTTAGAGGCCACGGAAACACAATCAGGGAAATAAATGATGCCATGAAACGTTCCAACGTCAGAATTATTGGAATCCCTGAAGGGGAGGAGAAAAAAGAAGTCTAGAAGATATTGTCGAACACGTTCTTCATGAAAATTTTCCAAATATTGCAAATGGAAACAGCATTCATGTACTAAAGGCAGAATGGTCCCTCCCCCAAATTTTAGATTCTCGAAACACCATGAGAC
The DNA here is from genome assembly GCA_004024625.1 of Mellivora capensis. Classification (NCBI taxonomy): domain Eukaryota; kingdom Metazoa; phylum Chordata; class Mammalia; order Carnivora; family Mustelidae; genus Mellivora; species Mellivora capensis. The sequence continues at coordinate 930 of PISX010025953.1, read as the reverse complement.
ACCTGATAGTAAGAATGAGGGATTATAATTCTAGAGAAACTCTCTTGAAGGCATCTAGGACAAAGAAGCTCCTTATGTACACAGGAAAGCCCATTAGGATAACATCAGACCTGTCCACAGCAACCTGGCAAGCCAGAAAGGGCTAGGAAGATATATTCAGGGCACTAAATGAGAAAAACATGCAGCCAAGAATACCTTATCCAGAAAGACTGACATTCAAAATGGATGGAGATATAAAGAGTTTCCAAGACCAGCAAGGCTTAAAACAGTTTGCATACACCAAGCCGACACTGCAGGAAGTATTAAGGGGGTTCTTTAAAAGAGGAAAAACCCCAAGAATATCATTGTACAGAAATATAGAGACAATCTACAGAAAGAAAGACTTCAAAGGTAACACGATGTCAATAAAAACGTATCTATCAATAATCACTCTCAATGTGAATGGCCTAAATGTGCCCATAAAATGACACAAGGTTGCAGATTGGATAAAAAGACAGGACTCATCCATATGTTGTCTACAGGAGACCCATTTTTAACCCAAGGATACACCCAGATTGAAAGTGAAGGGATGGAGAAACATCTTTCATGTCAATGGGCTGCAAAAGAAGGATGGGGTAGCGATTCTCATATCAGATAAATTAGATTTTACACTAAAGACTGTAGTCAGAGAAACAGAAGGACACTACATCATTCTTAACGGGACTATCCACCAACATGATCTAACAATTGTAAATATCTATGCCCCCAATATGGGAGCAGCCAATTACATAAGAAAACTATTAATCAAGATAAAGAGTCATATTGATATGAATACATTGATAGTAGGAGATCTTAACACGCCTCTCTCTGTAATAGACAGATCATCCATGCAGAAAATCAATAAAGAAACAAAAGCATTGAATGACACATTGGACCAGATGGACCTCATAG